>VWZZ01004296.1:491496-533428 GCA_013399095.1 Psophia crepitans | reverse complement strand
CGGCCGGCCGGGACGAAGCTCGCCTGGGCCGCCCTCCCCTCCGCCGGGCTCAGCCGAAGGTGCGGATGCCGGGTGCGGCTCTAAATTTTGTAAAACCTTCGTTCCTCCTGCTCCTTTTCGAGAGATTCCCTGTTAAAAAGTAATAATAATCCTAGCGACCTAGTTTATTTTAAAATAGCTTATTTGTCCAATGACTAATAAAGTGATTTTTGGCAAATAATTTTCTCCCGGCGGCGAAGTGTATTTGTGACTGTTGGTTTTTTTCGTAGGATTACTTTCTGTGCCACAGAAGTGTAAATACTTGTGTTGATAGCCCCAGAGGAATTTCACTTTCAAGTTCTTTTATTTTACCCACATGGGCCGATAAACGGCGAATAAAGTTTGCTTCAAGCATCTTCCTGTGAACCTGGTGAGATTTCCTAGAGGAACCGTGAGCCCGGAGACCCCCGTCTCTGGAGGCTCCCTGACTTTTCGTTTTGGGCGGCGGTGCCCGGCACCTGCCGGGGCCCCGGAGCGGGGATTCCTCCGCCCAGCCCGGTGGCGCGGAGCCGCGGTTCAGTGCGGCAACTGAAGCAGGATCCAGAATTAAGCCAATCTTCCCGTTAATGTGTATCAGTTCCAAAGATCGATTGGGGAAGGATGGCCAAGGGAAAATAGCCATGCCTTTTAACGTCCAGCTAATTATGTTTTGAAACGCTTTGATGAACTATTGATTTTATTAATTTTTTGGGGCGGGAAAATCCTGTCCTGGTAACGGCCAATGGGGAAAAACCCTCAAAGAACCCGCAACCAAACCCAGGTCTCTGAAATACAGATTAGATCCGTTGCCTCCATCCCTCCGACGGGAGCCGCCGAGGGAATATTTGAGGCGAAGACCTCACGGGGACTGGTGCAGACGATCTGCCGGCCGCGGACAGGCTATCGAGAGAAAGGGACCCACAGAAGCTATTTGGGGCTTGTTTTGGGGATTTTGGTATACTTCGTTTTGTTTTGTTTTGTTTTGCTTTGTTTTGTTTTCCTCCCTGGAAGGGGGTTACTTCGGACTACATGTGACCCTGGGATGCGTCGCGCTGCCTATACATCCCGGGGAGCCCCCGGGGAGCGGAGCTGCCGCGGTGGCATCGCCCCTCTCCCCTCCTAGCCTTGCCTTCCACGGGGCTGGCCCCCCTCCACCGGGGTGGTTAGGTGTCGGCTCTGGCCTCCGTGCGGCAGGATCAGACCCAGCTGCCAGAGAGGGCAAGTCGGGGAGGATGGAGCCACGCCGGTCCACCCACCGGCATCCCCTTCCCTGCTTGGGCAGGGGACCATGTGCCAAGGGGGAGACGCAGAGCGGGCCAGGCTTCTGGGATGTGCAAGGAAGGACACGGGGAAATACAGCCTCTGTGTCACCTGGGGGGGTTTTGTTGTTCTGTTTCCCCCCCTTCTCTTTATTTTTTCTCCTGCCATCCGAAATCTTTTTTTCTTTTTTTTCCTCTTTTTTTTTTTCGTCTCAGCTGCTGGCCACCTTGTCTCCCATATGGATGGGGTTATCTTAGAAGAATCTCCCAGAGAACCGCTCCTTAAACCTCCTTTTGTCTTGGGGGTTGAAAAGAGCATTGTTGTGCATGAAAAGGACCTAGACAAAATCCGCACTGTTTCAATTCAGGACTGTTTAATCAGTCCCTAGTGACAATTTTATGGGTTTTAGGCGGTACAATAGTATCTTTTAAAACCTTGCGGCCTTCATGAAAACAAAGGGCTTGAATTTTATGGGCTTACAACTCCAATTAGAACAGTGCCAATGTGTATGGGAGATTATCAAATTTGTATCATAAAACCCCTTTATAATAAATGATTACTGGAAGCTGTGGAGAGGCGGGGGGAGAAGGGACCCGGACTTCAAGCAGTGGACTTTGTCGCATGTAGTTTTAAAAGTGCACACACTGCTCACCATTTTAACTCTTTGCGACCCAGCTATGCAGCAGGATCAACCGTGGAAATAGTGTGATATTGTCATTAGAAACGGAAACAAAGACAACAGGAGAACACCCCCTCCCTCAGCTCAAATCTCTCCTCCGTCAGCTTGCTGAGGGTTTGGCAGCATCCTGCCCGGAAGGCTCCCTCCCTGTCTCCTGGGTTATCTGGGCTGCTCTCCTGCCCTGGAGCCCACACGTGGCCATAGGAGGGATCTGTAAAATAGGAGGTCTTCATTATATTACTGTTTTTACCAGTTATTATTTGTACGGGTGGTGACAGAGGGTGCTAGGGTGTCCCTTCCCAGCCCCAGGCTGCAGTGATTTCCTCTCCTCACCAGCTGCAATGTCGCCTGATGTGGAGGTCTTGTCACAAAATGTGCGGATTGTGACCGTTGCATTTTACCAAGTCCAAGGAATGGGAAATGTGCGATTCGTGGGCGCTGGCAAAGGCTAATGTTGTGTCCTTGCAGACTGAGGGGAAGTCACTGCAACAGTGGGGCAGGGAGGGTGATAGAGTCAGGTTCAAGTACTGAGAAAAGCAGCCCCCCTTATTTTGAGACATCCAAGTAAGAAGAATAATGTGTTAAATAATGAGTCAATTCAATAGACTATGGAGATTTACAGTAAAAAGTAAAAGTCTTGTGAAGAAGATAGGGTGGGAGTGAAAATACTACTTTTCCTGATAGAAGTGCATTAATCCATCTATTCCTTGTGTGTTTAGCAAGGAATTGTTTTGTTAACCTTGCTAGTGGTTAAGCCATGTCTACGAGATACATCTTTTAAAATGTCATTGATAACAGCTTTGAGGCAAAAGAAACTTACTGCCTTTCAGTGTATTTTCTGTTACTTTGACTTGGTTTTTAATGAGGCACGAAATCATCTCAGTTGTTGTTTAGGTTTGGTTTGGTTTTTTTTCCCCTCCTCCCCGAAGGGGCAGGCGCACACACAATCTCTGCCTTTCTCCCTTTCTTTTGCCCCACCAGGTCTTACTGTTACTTTCACCCTGCAAACAGGCCTGTGATTTCACTGAAACTAATGAATAAACATGCCATGATCAAGACCTAAATGCCATCTTCAGCTAATGAAAAGAATTGCTAACATCTTCAAACATCTTCCCGGGTGCTTTATTCTTAGTCAGTAAATAAACTATTGACTTTGCCAAGGCCCAGCCCTGTTTCAATGGGAGCCCCTGGGCACATGTTTGTTCACTCAGAACTAAGGCATTAAAACAAATCGCTACACTGCCTCCAAAAAAATGGACAATAGTTCTGAAAGAGCATGTGACCAAGCTTCTTTGCAATAATTAATGAACGAGCTGAGTGTGTGCATGCCAGTGCATGTCCATCATTAGTCTTTGGATGTACGCACTATACATTATAAAAATTGCAACAGATAAAAAACATCTTCCCAAGCAGAACTCTGCCATGCACCAAAATAAATTCCCTTATCGCTGACTTAGGAAAGGCTCTGGCAGCCTTACAGTATGTATGCCTGGGTTAATAACTCATCTGGATTGTGCTGTGAACTAGGTGCAAGTCAAGTCAGAGGAAACTCTTTGGACTTTTCAGGCCCTCCTACCTCCTAGCACTGGGTAGGAGTAAGCTTTTCACTCCTGATTAGAGCTCAACTGATGCTGGACGGGGACAGTGAGCTCACTTTGCTTTCATAAATCCATGGTGTCCAGCACTATCTATGGAGGAGCATAGGCCTGGGTCTCCCGGTGCTCAGTGCTCTTCACAAGTCACAGTCCTTTGATGAAGGTCGTGTCTTATGGGATTCAAATGCCTGATAACTGTTGCTTCTTGAGAAGGTGGGAACAGCTAGTATACAAGGATTAGCAGTTTCTGAGCCTCACTAATGTCATCCAGCCCTTTTATCAAAAGCCATCCTGGTTTCAGCTGAGAGAGAGTTAATTTTCTTCATAGTAGCCAGTACGGGGCTGTGTTTTGGATTTGTGCTGGCAACAACATTGATAATACAGAGATTTTTTGTTATACAGGCATGGTTTTGTTGTCGTTGAGCGGTGTCTACACAGAGCCAAGGCCTTTTCTGCTTCTCACACTGCCCCACCAGTGGGATGGCTGGAGATGCACAAGGATTTGCGAGGGAATAGCTGACTCAAACTGACCAGAGGGATATTCCATACCATATGATGTCATGCTCAGTTTAAAAGGAGGTTGGGGAAGAAGAACTGGGGAGAGGAGGGCAGCGGTATTCGGAGTGATGGCGTTTGTCTTCCCAAGTAACCATTATGTGTGACGGAGCCCTGCTGTCCTGGGGATGGCTGAACCCCTGCCTGCCGTGGGGAGTGGTGGATGAATTCCTTGTTTCACTTTGCTTGTGCACGCAGCTTTTGCTTCACTTATTAAACTGTCTGTATCTGAATCCACGTATTTTCTCACTTTCACTCTTCTGATTCTCTCCCCCATCCCGATGGGGGGGACTGAGAGAGCAACTGTGTGGTGCTGAGCTGCCAGCTGGGGTAAAACCATGACAAAAGCCTAGATAGCGCATTTTACTTTTCCTCAGCTGGTGCTTTCAACCCTTTAGCACTGGTCCAGTCCCACACATGTTGGCCATCAGCTGGTGCACTCTTTCCAGAAGTCCTGCCATGACCAAAGAATTGCAAAACAAAGATTCCACTCCATCTATTTGACATTAAAAAAAAAACAGATGAAAAATCAAGTGCCGTCAGCATCAACATGATAGAAGGATCCCAGGCACACCATGTAAATTCCAGGAGGCTTTTAAGTCATCTTAGTTGAAAGAGAATTTCCTGTGGGACAGAAGGCAGTGGATGCAGAGTTGTCCATGTCAGAGAAGTTGCTTTATCTCCTCATGCATAAAGCTCTGCTCAAGTATCACGCAGGAGTAGAGTAGCTCAGATCAGCAGTAACCAACATTAATGCAATAAAAAAGTAATTTACAATCTACAAGATTTAACAGGCAGAAGAGACTTCTGCCTGCCACTAAGCACAGCTTACTGAGCTAAGAGATCAGAACTACTTTCCATCATACTCAGGCTTACAATTGCATTCTAAACAGTGAAGACAATCAGCTCTCTAGATTGAGGAAGTTGGCAGTTTTGCCAGTTTTCATCCTTTCTCCAGTCCTTCTCTATTTAAAAAAGGTCATGAAGTGTGTTGGAAATGCACCCTCCAAAGATAGGTCTCCCAAGCAAAAGCTGGGACACCTCTCTCCAGAGCAGAGCTATACCTTTCTTTACGTTCAGGACCAATATGGAGAATGAGTCCATTTCAGACACCCACAGGTCTCAGACTGTCCTTCTGAATGAAAGGACACCAAATCATTTAGACACTGTGTCATGTTACTTCTTCATAAGCCTTTTCTCCATCTAATGATTAAACTTGGGAGTTAGATATCCTCTTCAGAATCTGACAGAATTTGTCTCTGTATGAGGAATATTTTAAAAGAAAAAAGAAACAGAAACAGGAGAAAGATGTAGACAAGTCAGTAGCAACAGTGAAAAGAATAAATCTCACTAGTTCTGGAGCACGAAGGGTGTGTTTCCATGGGACTTCCATGTCCATGCTGCTTTTGAGCAGTCAGCCAAATTCCTCAGGGGCATCTGACATGTGGGACAGTCTTGCTCATTTGTTCATAGTGTCCCCAAGGATAAAAATGGTTTCTTGGCATTCCCAACAGCCATAGTATTTTGCTTTGCAATATTAATTGGCAGGAAGCATCAGACTGTATGCTACGAATGCAGTTTTCCTCTTACCTCCTTATTTTTCTGTTGTAGATGAATGGGAGGTTTGGTACTAAGCTAATGACTTTATGATCAACACTAAAAATTATTTTATTAAGTTGTAAATATAGACATAGATGTAAACTATTAATCTGGAGAGGAAAAAATCCCTATTTTTATAAAATTGATTTATGTAACTGCATATGAATTATATAGTCAAATTTTGTTGGTGCTAAGTTGGGGTGTTTGCACATCTTACCCCATACATATTAAATGTATTTGAGTAAATCATGTCTTTCTTTAGCTGTGGTAAAAGGGCAGTTGAGAAGAAAACATTCTACTGATACTTCTCCATACCTGAATACTGCGGAAAATGACCGAAGACCACTGCCATCTGTTGTATTTTTGTCCAGACGTGTGACTATGTGTGTTAATTGCTGTTTTCATAAAACCTGTATAAAGCCTTTTACTTCTTTTGCCTATTACTGTTGTCTTTCTATAGTCATTCTTCAAAGTTCTTATCCTGTCTGGGATATCTTCTACACCTATCCCATATGCTCATGACTTTCCAACGTTGCTAGACAAAGTAAACCTCCCTGAAAAGGCTGCAGTCCAGTATGGAAAGGTGTCCAGCAGCTAGTGCAGCGCTTTTCTGAAAGCTGTTGATTTGCATCTTTCTGTTTGTGTGCATTCACGTAGAGCTCCTAATTGCACACATCTGTTCTCTGCAAAATACAGTATCATCCGTGATGATTGCTTTGCCATTGCACTTCAGAAAATGCATCTGCTGCTGGTAGCTGGGCACCAGTTGGGGCCTCCTCCTGACCTCTTCCATTTCCCACTTGCTTTCTGTGCTATTTGCACGTACAGTTAAAAGGCAGACAGGACTCAGCTCTTTACTCAACTCTTCCCTTTACTTCCTCTACACCGACCTGAGGATGCTGCATGGATGTTATTGTTTGTGTCTTCAGTGTTGAAATTCTGCCTTCCTCACCCTAAGTATTTCCTCTGTGTCTGGCTTACCTGCCTTATACTGAAGGTTGGGATTGTGTTAATATTCTTCTTCTCCTCATCTTTTCTTTCTAAACCAGTAATTTAGCACTCCATTTTCTTCACTCATATCTAATATAACAATCTTGAGGAACTAATTTTACCACTGAGTAACCTTCAGACCCAGTTATCTGAACAGTTTTCACAGTACCAACGTGTATGTTTCTGATTACTTTAATGTTTGTTCAAATTTGGCTACTGAAAACTAACTTTATCTATGCTTCAAAGTAACCTGGAGTTTATTATTGGTTTTGGCTTTGAGCACTTTAGTTTTAAATGTTCCTTTGGCAACAGAAAGTTGAAGTTTGGGCACACTGAAAGTTCAAGCTGCCACAGGAATACTGATCTGGTGTCTACATTTTAAGGAAGATGTTGAGTTACTCAAGAGTCATTGTGCAAGAGCCAAGGGAAATGTGAAGGCTTGGCAATCATCCTGTGGAGTGAAGGTTATGGTAGGTGTCCTGTTTATTCTAGCTTACCAAAGAAACTGAAGCAGCAACCTAAGTTGAAGTACTCACACAGTAAACAAATTTGGTGATAAAAGGCTCTTCAGTTTAACAGGCAAAGTTTAATAATGTCCAATAGTTAGATAAAACCTAATCTGAAATCTGGTCTGACTCCTAATCAGTGAGAATAATTAGCCTTTTTTACCACAACTTGGTGGAAAATTCCCAGACTCTGAAAAATTTTAATGGTATATTTGAACACAAATGTTCTAGTTTAATCATAGATGTTGGTCTTGTGATGAGAATTAATTCCAGGGGTCCCCATCACTCATATTGTATTAGAAATGACAGTGCTTGGTCAGAACAAGCCATTTTGACCTAAAATACAGACATCTAAATTTGCTGCCCTGATGGACTTCAGGTGCCAAAATAGCCTCTGTCATCAATCCATGTAAATTATCACCACTCTGGGCTTACTTTTATTTCAGCTGATCATGAAAGAGCCCAATCAATCAATCAATCAATCAATCAATCAATCAATCCATCAATCAATCTATCTATATATATTATAAAGGTGGTTTTGAACTGCACTAGGTATAGATGGAAAGTTCTTCAATGCTATGATTGCATATGACAGCTCACAGGTAAAGGGCTTGCCTAGAAGAGTTGCTGAATTTGGGGTAAATGCAGCTGTTAGGGTAGTGGTAGGACTGAACAACAGCACGGGCTTTTCTTTGCTGCCTGACACAGCCTCACAGCTGACACTGCTAATGGCAGGTACCAGCTCTCCTGGGCTGCTCGATACGTCTGTGCCCAGCCACACATAACACTCTCTATGTCTCTATTTCTAGCAGGACTCATCTACCATTTTGCAGACATCCTAGGTCAGCAATGCTACCAAAAGGCCAGATCTCTACCCCTCTCCCCAGCACCTCTTCCCCTCTGCTGTGGCTGTCTTAGGTCTCCTTTTGGTCACTGTCCTTTCTCCCTCTGGCACTGGCTTCACAGAAAATGAGGGCTGCTGAGGAATTGTCAGACTAGGTTCCCAAGGGCACCTTGTAACAGCTGGGAAAAAGAGCTGAAAAATCAGGAGGCTGAGGAAATGTATGTGTGACTCTGTTGCTTTTTCTTTCCTCTTCTCTTGCTTTCTGTCTCCACCATCAAGCTATGCCTACGATAGAATCAGGCCAGTAGCTGCTCCTAACAGCCTCACTTTGCATTTTTCGCTATTGTCACTGTACCAGCCAATCATGTAAAAAATGATATATTGACTTGGCAGGTGCTTCTGTTTTGAACATGATTAAATAACTTTTTATTGTCATCTTCAAAGCATTTTTATGGTCATTTACTGAGTGAAAGGGGCTCTGATTTTGTGAGCATCTGCCAGAATATGTTTGATCCTGTCATCATTTCTTCAGAAAATCACGCGCCTGTAGCTAGAGTGCAAGATACGGTAAGTGCATGAATTGTCCATTGCACTCTGCACTTACAACACTGCCTTCATTGTCAATGATAACAACAGCAGGGGAGAGATCTTGGGAGTGAAGCTACCTGCTGTTTTCTCCTTGATGTTTGAGCTCTTGGATGCTGTATGAATCTCAGAGATGCAAAGAGCAGCTTCTTTGTTGATGCCCTGTTTTATTGGTTATGCTGTTTGTAATTAGAGCTGACTAGAAAGGAAGATTTCCATTTCACAGGAGATGCTGGGTGTTTTGTTGTCTATCAGCATGACAGTGTTACAGCACTGATGGGGACTGGACTGTGGTTTGCTGCTGCTCACAAAGCTGCTCTGCAGACATCCACTGGGCACCCTGTTTAACGTTCCCATCATGTTCCCACATATTGAGCCGGATTCACATGTACCCCTCAAACGTCCCGATTCCACCGAATCAGCGCTTTCCTGCGGAAAACCAGTTAGAGCACTCCCTGTCAGCATTATCTATCTATGCAACAGCCTTCATTGACCTTCATCTGGGCTTACAGTCCCTGTGCACATCAAAATAGAAGTACTTCTTGCTAGCTGAGTTAGGCTAGTAATATTGTGTGGATGAAGCTGAGAGAGTTGCAAGTAGAACAACTTTGTTTAAATTTAGCAGTAACCAGCTGGCCACATTCTGTAGGAAGCAGGAAGGGAGGATTCACAGGGAGGGAGGGATTTGATGGAAAATCAAGCAGAGGCTATAAAAACATTTCTCTAAAATGGCAGCATAATGAAAAAGGGATGCCAAGCAAAGAGCTTACTGATCATCTGTGTATCACTCATAATATACTCTAGCTAGCTCAGCCCTCGGTTCGGAGGGGGCATGCAGGTGTTGGGAAGGATCACTTCCCACACATGGCGTTTTCTGCAGGATTTTTTTCCACAGACAAAACTTGTTTGTACTTCATTGCCACTCTCTGAGACAGGCCGTTAAAGTGCGAGGTGAAAAAGGCAAAAAGTTGAAGAGTATGAGAGTGTCAGTATTCCTGAGAACAACCAAAATGAGACTGACAGCAGCGGTTTGACTCTCAGAGGAAACCTATGGGCTAACTGGTTGCATCTTTTCCTCATTTTCATACTCCTGTGTCCCTCAGGACTGCTGCTCCTCAACCATTGCTCTGCCATCTGTGTTTCTTTTTATGCTGGCTGTGCCACCACCGCCCTCCTCACCTGTGGCAGCCATTACCCTTCCTCTTGCAAAATTGTCAATAAAGAAATGAAGTTCATATAAAATCCGTTCTCATTGAACAACTTGAAAGGCAAAAGAGGCAGTTAATAATAATGGCCTTTGATATTGCAACAAAACAGCTCCTTACATCAGAGGGCTGGAGCACCTCTCTTACAAGTACAGGCCAAGAGAGCTGGCTTGTTCAGCCTGGTGAAGAGAAGGCTCCGGGGAAACCTAATTGTGGCCTTCCAATTTCCTACAGGAAAGCTGGAGAGGGACTGTTTATCAGGGAGGGTAGTGATAGGAAAAGGGGAATGGGTTTAATCTAAAAAAGGGCAGGTTTAGGTGAGATATTAGAAAGAAATACTTTACTGTGAGAGTGGTGAGGCACTGGAACAGGTTGCCCAGAGAAGCTGTGGAGGCCTCATCCCTGGAAGCGTTCAAGACCAGGTTGGATGGCACTTTGGGCAACCTGGTCTAGTGTAGGGTGTCCCTGCCCATAGCAGGGGGTTGGAACTAGATGATCTTTGAGGTCCCTTCCAACGCAAACCATTCCATGATTCTATCAGGAAGACAAAATAATTTGCTTTCAGGACTTCTTTCTTTTGGTTGGGAATATTAAAGGAAGGAGACTGTACGACATATCTAACACTTCTATGAGTATCTCTAATGAAAAAGTATTTCTGGCTATATTAATGTGTTAATGCTTATGAGTCTACCCCATATTTTCAAGACCATGCCACGAAAGTACTAAAAATCAGTGAGTCAGATCTCAGAAATCATGACTCCAGTGTAAAGACCCATGAGATTTTAAAAGAAAGGGATAATCCTTTTTTGCCTCCCACTTTCTTTTTGAAGAACATTTTTTGTTACATTTTAGATGGTTTTTTATCTATTTTCTCTTTTCAAAAGAGTTGGTTAAGCTCAATGAAAACTAAAATGGCATGTGTTTGTACATGCTGTCACTTCATCATTTGACTTCAAGAACTGAACAGTGTCAGTCTTATGAAGATCGTGAGAGTTGATGAATTCTGCATTTTCAGAGGCAGGGCCACCCTGCTGTAAAATAATTTTTCCTCACGTGCTTAGCTGTGATGGAAAGGTCCCTTTAGTCTTAGCCCTACCTTTAAAAATATCATGAGCCAGCTCTTCAGATGGTGTTTGACACTGTAGCTCTAGGAACATCTCTATGTCCAGCTGAGGGTCTAACCTGATTAATTTAACCACCTAGCATTGGTATGTACATATCATATATTCTCTCACCTTCACATTTACACAGCTCTAGTCCATAGTCTTTGACTAACCTACTATCTTTACTTCTTGTAATAATGCCTTGACAGTGTATGCATGTCAAATTAGGAACAGAGCTTTTGAAAAAGTGACTCCCCATCCACATATCTTCCTCCAAAGCCCAGTTTAAGGGTATTGACCCTCTGGGACATTTGGAACAGTTTCCATGAAGTTGCAGGCAACTGCGCAATAAATGTGGAAAGATCCACAGGACTTCCACTGTGCAACTTTGACAGGCCAAAAGCCACATGCTATCCCGCAGACCCCATCACACCTAGCACCCTAGGACATGTGTACATTACAACAAATGTTAGACTCCTTATGTTAACAGCTAATGTCCTACTGTTAAAAAGAGGGAAATCAAGGGAAGAGAGAAAGCAAATGGAAGAGGAAGGGAACATGCACATGGAAAGGGACATAGCAAGAATGCACTGTCATGGGGCAGCTATATACAGAGGTATAGGGAGATCTGTAGTCTCAGATGTGACCACTGCAGGGACAGGAGATGTGCAGGTGAACTGACTGAAGTAGCACAAGAAATAGAGCCATTGACTGTGTGATTTTGTGTGCTCTGTAACTGTGAGGCAGTACCACGGTACTAGCATCCTTCAAACACATCCCTTTGACCCGATCCTCTGCTGTGCTGCAGAGAAGGGCAGTCCGGGCAGCACTTCCCCAGCCCACCCACCAGAACTGATTGGGAAGCCAGCCCTCTCCTCATGAAAGCTGAAGGTGATGGAGAGATTCACCCTGGCCTCCCAGAGTATAGTGGCTCCCATGTTAGTTAGCTCACAGGACTATCTCAAATAGGTTTCCTTTTACTTTTCTGGTCACCTTTCTGGATGCCTTTGGCTATTTGATCCGACTTTATGAACCCAGAGCAGCATAAACAGGACAGGTCATGTGGAGAAACAGTCTGAATCAGAATATTTACTGGGACTTGGTTCTTAACTGCTAGATATTGTACAGAGTAAAAGCATTGGGGTTTTTCCACCTTGCTAATCAGGGAAGAGTTAGATCTAAGCAATGAGACAATTATGAAAATCAGGAAGCAATTTAATTGTCTGAAAACAGCTTAATTAGAAAGAATATAATTTTCTTAAATGATAGTAATCATTTTCCCGGGGATTAAAGAATAGCAGATCTTAACTTCAATAAAAATACCTTGTGCTATCAGAAACCAAATGATTGAAAGAATAATGGAAATAAATAAGTCCATTTTCTCTCAGGCTCTCTTAAACATTACTCATATGGGAACCTTTTCGGGGTGGGTTTTTTTTTTTGTTTACTATGTAGATATACCATCAGTATTTATGTATAGCACAATAGAACCTAAGCTCCTCAGCAGGAGAAGGACTACACATTGCAGTAGGAGTTATCTAAATATGTGGTAATATACTGTCAAAGCCTCCCTCACAGGTCAAAAAAAGGGAAAAAATAGTACAGTGAGGAAGTTAAATGCCTTAAGCCATCCTTGACTGCTTAAAAATATCTAAAGCTATTTGGTTTGTTTGAATAAACATTAGTTTTCAGGGACAGAGCAGTGGAAGAGTATAGAAGATACTGTTAGAGGTGTGCTTGGAAGCCTAAGTATACACTCTGAAAACTCCTACATTGGCCTCTAGTTTTAGAGGGATAGTTAAGGCCTGTCTCATTCAGGGAAATGCTTAAGCACCTGCTTAACTTTAAAGTTCATGGTCTGCCTCATGCTTATCCAGAGGCTGTTTCCTAGGGGAGATAAATAATAAGTGTTACATATGCAAATATATTTAAATACCTTTTTATTTGCACAATCAAACCTCCAAAAGCCAGGACATTCCAGAAGTGAGGTAGCCCCTTGGGCTTATTTACTCTGACACAGTTTTTAATCAACTGATCACACTGAATTTCTCCTATGAGATCTCTGCCTCATTCAGCGCACAGCACGGCTGGAGTTCCCTTAAAAGGCAATTGC
Organism: Psophia crepitans; assembly: GCA_013399095.1. Taxonomy (NCBI): domain Eukaryota; kingdom Metazoa; phylum Chordata; class Aves; order Gruiformes; family Psophiidae; genus Psophia; species Psophia crepitans. Next base: position 520,376 of record VWZZ01004296.1, on the reverse strand, counting down.
TCAATGTTTTGGATTTTTCCTGTTCTTCACATAATTTTTCCGAAGTTAAAACAGGCACAAATGATAGAAAACATTTTACATGTCCTGTCAATAGTGTGATGACAAGATAGCTGGAGCTGAGCTAATCTATCGACGTGTTGCTGTTGGAAGGGCCCTCCTCTATTCCCATCCCTAGCACCTCAAGCGTAGGGCAGAATGTGAGTGGCAAGCACAACCATAAAAAGCAGCCCATGTTCCTTTGAAAGGTGAGCCTTTAAAAACTGCATTTGAATACTGCCATGGCAAAGCAATACATCAAGGACCGAAAAATACTGATCCTACAGAAGGAATAGGGAAAAGATAACAGGGAAACCCTGAGTCTGAAAGAGACTGAGCAGACCAGGAGTTCAGTGGAAGCTGTCAGTACAACCATGGAGTAAAAAAGGTTAGTGTAATCCTTGGATTTTGACGAATGAGTTGGAAAGCCAGAGAAAGAAAGTGATTTCTCTCCACCTCATCTCTGATGAGACCAGCTCTAGGTCATTATGTCCACTGGCTGCATCTGTATTTTCAAAAAGCATTGCAGGAGAGCATGCAAACAAGAGCCACAAACTAATACAGGATGAAAATAAAAGGATAAAAGAGTTTAAAAAATATTTTTACTGGGCTTAGCAGAAATAAGATTGAAAGATCATTTCATTATAGCATAAAGTTCTCTCCCCAGGGACACACAGGGGGCTGATCCACAGGGTCAGATGTGCTCTAGTCTTCCTAGAGGCAAAAACCTCTTCAATGTAGTGCAGAAAAGCATAACAAAAATGGAGGCTGGAAGGCAGACAAATCCAAACTTGGAGCAGGGCACATCATTGGAAGTGTGAGGGTAATTAGCCAAGGTAAGAACTCTTAATAAAGACAGGAGGCTTCTCTGCAAGGCATGCTTGAATCACGCTCAAATCACTCAAAGCTCAAGGCAGGTTTTAACAGTGACATGGAATGACTGTTGACATACAGGAGGCTGGACAAGATGATTCCTTGCTTTCTGATTCTATTCTTGTCTGTGTAAAACAGTGCAGAAAGAACACTAGTGATAGGTCTGCAGGCCACAGCATGGCTCTGAGTCTTGTTTTGCAGACAGGATCCTTGGATTAGGCAAGCAGGAAGGCTTTGAGGAGAACTGCAGAAGAGAGGATCTAACCCTGCTTTCCAAGGCAAATCCTAACTCAAGCATTACATCTTAAATCTTAACCTTCCCACTCAACTATTGTGATTGGAGAAGCTGTTGTTTTGTCTTGTATTTCTTCTTGTAAATCAGGTTCTTTTTCAGGCTGAGTAGCACCTTTCACCAGCAGTGCTCAGGCTGAGTCTAAACATCCTACTTGTAGGCTAAGTCACTACTTAATGCAAGAATGGCTGTGGCAGAATCTGGCTGCAGCACTGCTCTTGTGTTGAGGAGCACTTTAGTCGCCATCAGCCCTTGTTTGTTTTCATCAGAGAATCACTTACGGAGTCAAGAAGTTCTTCACGCAGGCACGCAAGATCTAGGAAAATATATTATGTAAAATGTGTCTTAAATTACGTTGAAAGGAGTCTTTTTAACCATGTGGTTCTTAGCTGGTTACGTGAATGCTGAAATTTAGTGTTTATCCCCCATGCCTTCTTCCTGCCTGGGGGCAGCACACCAAGCTCAGCAGCATGGAGTATGAAAAGCTCCTCTGACATCCACTCAAGCCTCACTGAATTGTTTTTAAGATGTCAGTGCAAAAGCATTGCTTTGGTTTTTCAAACTGCAGTCATGGGATTCCCACTTTTTTTTTTCCAGGGTATTTCTAATATTCTAATTGTTTGGCTCCTTTTCTGAAGTAGAGCAGGTTTTTTGTTTGTATTTTGGATTTTCTTACAGAATATGGATTCCCAAGAGCAATGGCCCCTTACAAAGAGGCTGCCTGTGTGGAAACTGAGGGAACAGCACCGTTGTAGGAGGGAACAGAAGTGTAGTTCAAGTCCAGTTTCCCATACCTCGAATGCTAGCTGAGAATGTACCATCTCCAAAAGCAAGTATCTCACTAGGGAGCCAGTGCAGCTGCATTCCTACCTCACACACATGCTGAAAACCATGGCTCGAACAGCTCTGCTAGTGGGACCCACAGGGATGAAAAAGCATGATTAATTGACAGTCAACCTGAGGGCATCTCTGGGGACATTAAATTTTCACAGATAACTTTGCAGAAGCAAACCCTGGCCCTTTACACTCTGCTAGGACTTGCACAGCCAAGGGTGGAGGACACAGGCTGTGAGTGCACTTGTGCCTGCATCTCCAAATCTGGAGGGCCCCAGTCCACAGCCTGGGTGAAAGAGCTGACAGCCGTTTTTGCAGGGGTTGAATTGTGCAATCAGAGAGCGTGATTCCCACTGAATCATGGAATTGGGCAGTCTGTAATCCCAGCAAGAACAGCAAACTGCTGTTAATCTGCTGAGAGGAGAGTGGGAACACATGATGTCCATACATATTACATAAGCATGGAAACTGCTTACTGAGATAAGCATGGGCAGTGAAAGCAATGGCTATAGCTACAGAGCAATGCTAGAAATCTCTTGCTATGGGCATGAGTAACCTGCGAGGACACTTGTGTTTGCCTTGGTGGAGGCAGGCTAGCACAGAAAGAGCTATCCTACCCCTGCTGGAACACACTCTCAGGTAAATGGAGCATCTATGCAAACCCAGAAAAAAAGCAGAGACTTAGCACAGCACTGAAGTGAATTTCTAGTCTAGTACATGAGATATTGCACAAACTGCTCAGGCCAAACATTTCTCCAGTTAGTAACCTTAAGGGAAGGTTATGGCGCATCAGCAGGTAGACAAGCCATCAAACCACTGCACCACCTCAGGACAAGTACCATTCAATGTTAGTATCAGTGGTTACTAGTATTTGCAAGAGAAGGACCTACTAAGGAAGTGTGAGCTAAGGTACAAAGATAACGTTACTCCTAAACATAAAATTGAGTATGAGGCTACACACCCTTCTGAGATTTTGATACGATTAGGTGAGAATCAGCAGAGATTCAGAAAAGCCACTTATTGTGGAGCCGCTGAGCATCGCATGACACAGCTGGGCCACTAGAAGTGGAAGCAGGAACCGTCGGCATACCATGGATTACAAAACAGGTTGTACAAGCCCAAATAAAGCAGATCATATGATAGGGCTTTCCTGATCAAAGAAAAAAGTGCTGCAGAGATGAACCCCCACTGCCATGGCCAGACAAGGAAAAGTATAAGAGAGATTTTGCCCAGTTTTTCCTTCCAGGTATAAGAACAAGCTTTATACAGTGGATATGAATTTTAAATGAGGTGATGAAAGCGTGGTGAGTGAAGCTGGAGGATGGGCAGGTGAACATCTCATGAACCATTAGCATGGAACAGTATTAAGTGTGCTAAGATTGAAATGAGAAACCTGATCATGTAAAGCTGACAGCTTTAAAATCTCATAAAGGCCCAGTGTGATGCTGGGAAGAGGTCAGAACAGAAACAGATTTGTTTATAATTGCAGGTGGTCGCGGGAGATGGCTATTCCATTGCAGGGAGGATATTAAACAAGAAACATGAGGCATTTTGCAGTGCTCAGGCCACTCACTCCACAGGAAAATTAAAATTAATCAGAGCCAAATGAGAACTTCCCACCGTATCTCCTTGAAAAACTGACAAGCAGGATGTGGGCAGGATTGATGAAGGCTCTCACAGCCAAGTGAAAACCTAAAGGAAGGACTCATCCCCAAAGCATCCCAGATCAGGGATTTGTGAGCTGCTGGACCAAGATCCTCTTTCCAAAAAAAGAAACTCTGCTGCTACATGACCCAACTGCTTTAAGAAAAAAAAATCCAAGTACCAAAGCACATTTGGGGACAGCTATCAAAGCACAAGCTGTAGTGATGACCTGGTGAGGCATCCCCAGTTCCCAGTCTTGCTTCTTAATTCAATCTGTCCAGCCAAGATTATGCTGCTATTTTAGAATCAAAACAGGACGAAGAGAAGTCAGTGGCAGGATCATCACATCAGTAAATGACACTCAAGGGGCCAAGATCTTGGTTTTTGGAGATAATTAGGCAACTAGATGTCTGGCCTTTTAGCCCTTTGCAGAAGGCTACTCCCCCTCCATAGCCAGTGTTGACACCTCTGTAAAAGCCTGCAGGTTTCTCAGTCCAATGAAAGGCCAATCCAAACTTTCATATTCCTCCTTATTTTACTTCTTTTTACTTTTATATTCCATCAAAAAGCACTCACAACTGTTGATATGGTGAGTTTGCTGCTGGTTGTTCCATTTTCAACATGTGGGGTTTGTTTGTTTGGGTTTTGGGGAGGTTTTGTTGTTGGTTTCTTTTGTTGTGGTTTGGTTTTGTTCTGTTTTTGTTTTTTTTTCAAAAACATTGCATGAGAGATTGTGTTTGATGTACAAATATGTATGTTCGCTACATGGGATGTTTAAGTGTGTAAGTTTTCTCATTATTGTCACACAGCACCACCTAAAATCAGGGGGGGACGTTCCCCTGATTTAACTGTATCGGCTGGACCCTGTACAACCTTCTCAATGTAAAAAGATTGAATATCCTGTGCATGGAAAGTCAGCCCCACATCCAGAAAGCAGAGACCCAATGCTAATTTTGAAAGACACTTGTGGAGAAAATGAATGCAAATTACACTTAAAATACTAAATTATGAGCTCTATACATGGATTATTCTGTTCTACTGCAGCACAAAGGAAGACGTGTATTTTCCTGTGAATTAAAAAATGTTCCCATTATGCAAAACTCCCTCGCTATCTGCCTAATCCCCTAGAGGGCAGTATGACCTAAAAATAAATTAAACCGAGCCAGGCAATTAGTATTTTTCAAAGGCTGGTTATGTTAAACAAGATTGTGTTTCCTCTGACAAATTGGCACAAAGGTGCAAGAAATAGGGAGAGACTTGTGGTTTCCAAATTATATGAAAATATTAACATAATAAAATGAGTAGCATCCTCCTATATTAATTGTTTTAGCTCACATAATACATATATTTAATTTTGCAAACTGTCAAAGCCAAATACATTGTGTTTGAGCATCCTCCCAGCTAATCATCCTTTGAGATAGTTTCTTAAGAGGGGTGTTATGGCTTCTGTTTTGGGTGGTCTCAGTTCTCTGTGCTAGCTTTAAGGTTTTCCCTGACTCTACCCCTGCATGGGTTTGATACAGAGGAATTTAATTAAGTAGGGTAGCCAAGTGTGGGGGAGGTAGGGAGAACTGGCTCATTAATCAGGCACCACCAGGGCTTGGTGGTCTAAGGTAGCCCAAATGCTTACCAAACTGCTACAATAAACCAGTCCTCCAGGCACTTTTGGAGTCTGAATGAGGGAGGGATGTGTGTCTCCATCGAAATGAGGAAGCCTCTATCTCCTACGCATAACTTTATATTATGTAGTATATGAGGATCACAAAACACGTTTACTTTGCAAGCATCAGCCACCTGTTTGATGTTAACAGAAGTAACGAGGGGGAGGTTTAAACCACCTTGTGGCTGTTTCTCTAACATAAATACAGTTCCCATTTTTACCTAGTTCCACATTCGCTTCCCATCCAAAGCTCCACTTTCTGTTTTTGGGAAACTAAGTTTGCCTTGACTTGCTTAATCGCCTGAGCCGGGAAAATACATGCATTCATATACATGCAGACAGAGCATGTTTGGCACACAGAAATCAACTATAATTTCATTTAACAACAGGGAAAAAACTCCAAATGGATCTGAATGTGTGAGCAAACCCCAGCAAACATCAACATCCTTCCGGGAGCTACAACCTCTCTGACCATGCTACCACCATGCTGTCTTTTTGTCAGTGTTTTGGCTGAAAATGGGTTTTCAAGGGCTGAAGGCTGTCTCCTGGAAATGATACCTCTGTTTGGCTGCTTCAAGAAATTTCAGAAGCTGAAGCCAGAGGACAAGTAACAGTCACTAATTTCTTGAGCAGCAGATCCTGGTCAATTAATATGCTCCATAAGAGCAAGAGTCAGGCATTGGGAACTTTTCGATTGAAGGTTTTTCCAGCTGGCTGAAAATAAGCTGAAGAAGGAAGGATAATGGTCCTTACTTTATTTGAAATAAAATTGACAGAAAAAGAGACAAAGAAGGCTTCTAAGAGAAAAGTGCCATGTAGGCGTGCATATTTTTATGCTAGTGTCATTGCAGAATGTATTTTTGATTTGTACTGGTCTCAGACTTGCTTAAATACTATTATACAGATTCTTTGAACACAGAAGACCAAAATACGTATATCTGTGGATAACTGAAATTAAAGAAAAAAAAAACCAAAAACAAAAAACCAAAACTACCCCCAGGATTTGGTTGTAATCACCAAGGATAGGATGGATTAACTCAGTATATTCAGAACTACTTCACTCATTCCCTTAAATCTAACAGCAAAATATATTTTGAGACCAGTTATACAGAAACACTCCGATATAATAACTTTTAGGTTCCTGGAATACTCTTTTCATGAGAAAAAAACATTTCTGAGGAAGTAGCTAGCAGGTACATAAAAAATTACTTACATTGCTAAGTGTGACTGTTGGATCTGATGACACGTTTTTAGGTTAACTAGTTTACATTTCTTTTGAAGTGAATTTCCTAGCGACAATGTTTGCACTATTCACCTGCCTCATCAAGGCCTGTTTAGAATACAGTGCTTAATACAGTTTTTAACCCATTATAAAGCCATGCACAGATAATTTAAAACGATCATAACAACTAACAAACACGTAATCAAGGAGCTCTTAAAATGTATTAAAATTCAGGTCTCTCGCTATTAGCAAAACCGCTTCATTAACATATTAAGACAATGTTCATTTGATAATTAGCTTCTGTTTTCTTTGCATCCTGGCAGTTAAATGATCCCTATGAAGCCAGAGGGGAAAAGTTTATACTTCTACAAGGTGTCTTTGGTGAAGTCTAGGTTGCTTCCTCATAATTTTTAATCAGTTTCCGTATTTTCTTCTACTTGTACTCTGTTTCTGAAATGTTGCAGATTAAAGCTCACTGCCACAGCGAATGCGGGAGTTTACAGCTCTTGGGGCTCAGAACAAGGAAAACGACAGGCCTCTTTTCTCCCTCGGACTCATGCTAGTCTGATAACATGGGGCTCAAGGGAAAGAACTTGGGAATTCCTTGCGTACACCCTCTGTGGCATGCTTGTGCCCCATGTAGAACTCAGAGCCTGGCAAACAAGAAAAACCAACCAGTTAAAGTCCGCAGAGTGAGAGTAGGATTGCTGTTCTCCATCTCTTCCCTAATTACCATTTGTTCGTTCCAAACAGTTTTGGGGCTTTTATAAATAAATAAATAAATAAATAAATAAATAAATTGGACTGTTATTTAAACCAGATTAAAAAATATTTCAATCCCAAGAGCAAGGCATGCGATTCCAGATTTTTTGTGACTTCAAATGTCAGCTACGCCTACTGCGACACCTCTGAGCTGCCCGTGCAATGTCCCATACGAGCAGTCTCTTCCCACCGCAACAATAGCCGATGGAAGTAGCCTATTTATAGAGAAGGAAGAAGAGAGCCTGAATTATTTACATGAGACTGCTCCAGCTCATACCCGAGATGCATCCCTCACCCACCATCACAACACCAGCCGTCTCCAAGGCAAGCTCCTCATCCTCTCTCACAGATTTGCAATAAATAGGGAGTCAGACACTACTGAATATACAAACTAGACCAAGTGGCTATAACTTTCTCTGATATATATTTAATTTGAATGTGTTCTTAAAGCTAAATAGTAATTAACTGCATGTTCTACTCTTTGAAACAGCAGATGCTGAATGCTTCAAGTATAAGTAGTAGAGTGGCAGAACTATCCAGAAAGATCTTGCAAGATGGAGTGATTGGGTGCAAAATAGCAGATGAAATGTAGTGTAGATGAACGTTATGTGATGCACGTAAAAAAAAAATCCTATGATAATTTCACGTATAATGTTATGGTTTCAGAGATGACTACTTAGGAATGAAAGGTTATGACAGACAGTCCTATAAAAACACTATCTCAATGCTTAGTAATGGAAACAATGTTAAAAATGCCAAGGAAAGTAAAGAGAACAAAAGAGAAAACACAATACCATTGTGTAAATTCATGGTACATCTGTATCCTGAACACTATGTACAGTTCTGGTTGCTCTTCTCAAAAAAGACATAGCAGAATCAGAAAAAGCTCAGAGAAGGTTGGCACAGGTATGAAATTATTTCCCTACACGGGGAGGCATCTTCAGTATGAAAATAAATAACAGAGGGAAAATATACTGGAGGTGTATAAAGTCCTGAGTGTCAAGGAGAGGACAAATACAAAGTGACGACTGTCCCTCTCCAGTACAAGAGCAAGGAGGCATCCCATGCATGACATTGGCAGGTGGTAGATTTTAAGTGAACAAGGAGATGGTTCCCCACAAAATGTTGTTAAGCAAAAGACATTGTGGGTACTAAAACTGTGCATGAATTTGGGCAAAGACTGGACAAGTTCAAGTAACAGAAGCTCATCAAAAATTAAATACTTTGTCTGGCTCAAGAGATCTCTGAGCCACAAGTTGCTGGAGATTGGAAGGCTGTTTTGGAGAAGCATTACTACACATTTTTCTCTACACTCTTGCTCTCCTCCAGACATCTACTGTTGGCTGTTATAGGATATTGGCCAGGTGGATCTTTGATATGACTTAGCACTGAAGTTCTTATACTCTCTCAATTCTATATCAGATGAGATTCTGCTCTGGGAAAGCCCTTACAGTAGGATTTTTGTCAGATATGCCCTCAGACAAATGACCAGATCTGTCCAGCTTACGAGAAACGTAGTGGAGCTACCAGAGGGAAGAAAATGCGCCTTATGGCAAACCGTCATTCACTGATTTTTATCTTTCTTTGTTCAGACCACTGTCTCAGATACCTACTGTAATAATGAAGAGAAAGGATAGTGTCACTGGTGTCTTCTCAGCTCTGGTGAATTTTTAATTATATTTTTGTTTCAATTTTTTGTTGTTAAATTACGAACAATGAATAGCACAACATCTACAAAATTACTTTCATCCTACCACATCTCCAGTAGCACATGCCCTGACTAAAATGAATAGGGAGGAGGTTGCACCTTTTCATATATATGGACGCAGAAGCTAGATGTCAAGCAGGAGTGTTAGATAATCAGTCTTTGTATCTTTTACCTGAGAAAGTACTCATCTCTGCTTTGCTACCAAGGGCAGCTGGAGAAGAATATCCTTTTCACCCATCTGTTTGTTTCTGAGATGTGTGGCAACAGCACTCACAGAAGACAGCAACCAAGAAAACAGCACAAAGGTACATGAAGAAAAGGAAAACAAAATCTCTGAGCTGATGACACATTTCCTTCTTTTCTCCTATTTCATCACTAGGAGTCCTAAGACACTATTTTCTTCCCTCTTCCACAAGGTTTTCAAAGCTTTGCTGCGGGAGTGACACACTTTTCAGGGCATGGAAACAGCCTTCCCTGTTCTTCTGTGAGCCCCCTCATAAAGCCCTGCAGGGATCAGCCTGGCCACCCACTCCTGCTCAGACCAGGCTGCTAGGGAAGGTCTCAAATCAGCAAGGGACACCCTCTTACCACTGTGCTCATGAAAGCCAACTCTTTTCTTTTTCCACATCTTGAGCAGCTATTGCACAGTTGTCTCTGGTTTTGAAGGAATCTGGACCTTGGATGGGAGGAGTTGAATCAGGCAGCTCTTGAGAGTGTGGAGGTGAGTGTCTAGAGAGAGGAAAGCACAAACTCCACCAAGTCTTTGGCTCCTGCGGTATGCTGTCTGGTGGTGGCATTCATGAAACCTTCTGGTTCCTACCTATTTATGAAACCAACTGGCTCCTGGCTGCCTTCGTGACCACGGGAGGTTTGGACACTCTGCCACTGCCTTTGGCAGACAAATTCAAATTCATCAGGTGGCACCTGATATTCACAGTGTGTTACCGACATGGGCAAGTTTCAGGTAACTTTTGGTAATTTCAGCTGGCATTCAGAGTGCAGTAGGGGAACAAAGACTTTCCTCCATCTAAAAATGCAAAATACTTGACCTTGGCTCTAACAGAGCTTTGCCAGATGCTGTGATATATTTAACCTTCACTTTCAGAGTTTCAAAAACTAAGTCTTGAGGTGTTGAAAGCCCTAGATGTTTTTTAATGGAAAGTGAGAGAAAACAGCAAATCAGCCACAGAGAAGGCTCTGCCGAAAACTGCAGCTGCATCAGTGTGACTGGGTAAAAAAAAATTGTTTTTAAAACAGAAACTGCTGATACGGCTTTTGGTGAAGCCTCTGTAGCAGCTGTGATGGCTTTTAACTTTGAGTTTTCAGTGGGGAAAAGATGATATTTCTTGCGTTGTCATTTTTATGAATAACACAGGCGGGTCTCAAAATGTCAGGCCAGGTTGAGGAGCAGATGTAAGGGTAGCTGTGCCTTGGACTGATCCGAATAGCAGGGGCTGAGCAGTTTGCTGAGGGTGGGAAGTACAGGGAAGACAGAGGTTGTCAGTCCTCCAGCTCAAGTTACCTTCAACACAAGCTGATGTTGGTGTTGGGTGACAACGGTGACACACAAGAAGATGTCTCTGAGCAGCTGCCTCCCAGGGATGTCAAAGTACCACACGGGGAGAACAAAGAAGTACAAATCTAGTGTGAGAAGATACCTGGTATCTCAGGGCTTGGACATCCTCTTCGCTGTGTGGCAGAACGTGTGCTCAGCATCTCCTGTGCTCTTCATCACATGGTAGAACTGCTCAGCCTCTCCGCACAGGAGAGGGTGGCTCTGGGGCAGGGTCTCTTATGGAATCTCTGAAAAAGGAAGATTACATCTTCCAAATACGACTCTTCTTTTTGTGCAAAAAAAGAGGCAGTGAAGCTGTTGTTTCAGGCACCATGGCTCTAGATTATAATCTGCTACTGGGAGAACAGAGAGCTGAGAAATGCTTATGCCAAATGTTAGCTGAAGACAAATTGTCTTCGTGAAGGGTTCTGGTTTTGAGGAATGGACATTTTCAAAAAGAAATAAAATATTTCTGATTTTCTGACTGGCTTTTCTTGAATCTCTCCTGAGGAGAAGGAAAGGATCCTGCAACTCATGGATGGTTCATATTGATCTCTCAAAAAGACCCTGAATTTTCACCCTGGGGACAGAAACACTGCCAAGAGGGGACACTTCTATGTTTGAATAGCTATCCTCTGTCTGAGAGAGCTGGCAGTAATCTTTTCTTTCATTTAATATTTAAGTTAGTAAGAATTGCAGTAGGGGTATTCTACTGGAAAATATAATTCAGTTTTTCAGAGATGGTGACCTTGAACCCACTCTGTTTCCCTGATGAGATTTATTAGAAGTATGATTTGGTCAGTTGGGGCAGCTGTCCCAGCTGTGTCCCCTCCCAGTTCCTTGTGCGCCTCCAGCCTCCTCGCTGGTGGGGTCGTGGGAGAAGCAGAAAGGGCCTTGATGCTGTGTAAGCACTGCTCAGCAATGACTAAAACATCCCTGTGTTATCAACACTGTTTTCATTACAGATCCAAAACACAGTCCCATAGAAGCTACTAAGAAGAAATTCCTATCCCAGCCAAAACCAGTACAACTAGTCACACCTTTGTGGTCTGAAAATCTTGAAAGTTCTGCTTCACTTTGGGATAGAGTTTCCATTCCTTCCTATGGGGTTGAGCAGGAGCAGGGTTATCTCTGCTTCCTTTGTGAGACCCATGAGTTTATTTTTGTTTGTATCTGGTATGACAGGTAAATTAGATCATCTGAAACATGCTCAGAACCTCTTCCAGCCAGATAGTGATTCTTGTTCCAGATCTGAAAAGTATACAATTTCCCAGGCTCAAATGTTCACAAGGCTTATTTGACTTCTCTAATCTCTTACCTGGAAAATTGGCAACAAAAGATTTGAAACAGTGCTGGGTTTTCCCTCAGTGTTTGGATAAAGAAGCAGGAAGATGGAATGATTTTTCCTGTATAAAGAGACTTATGACCTTGAGGACTCATACCCTCTGCTTTGCTCAGGGTGACAAACCATGGCTGTTGGGATCTGAAACCACGTGATGTAACTTTTGCTTGTGATGGCATCAGGGATCAGAGCAAAATGGATAGTGCTGGAGCTAAATGCAAAAAGGATTTATGAAACCTGCTGGGCTATTGCTGTAAAGCTCAGAGGAGGAAAAAAATAAAATTCCCTGCTTACTGTCTGTCTACCTGTTACAACAATAACATACTTCAATCAGGCAGCCTGTGGTTAAGATTTCACTGGACTATATGCAAGGATTTCAGTGGATTTTCCTTAATATTTGGTGGGATTTTTCAATGCTCAATAGTTTGAACTGGATTTCCTTTGAATTTTTCAGGTGATATAACATGACCTGGACAAAGGGATAATTTGATTAGGCTCATTGCTTCAAAATCTTTTCTTTCTTTCTTTCCATATTGTCCGTTTTGACTGGACGCTGATTTGTTCCTTATTTTATGCCATTTTTCTTCTTTTGTCTGCTGCTTGAAGGTTTGATATAATGAGAAATATGAACAAGAAAAGTTTGGGTTGCAGTCCTGTCAGGGACCAGCAAAATAACTAGTATTTTGGTTAACAGGCTAAATTCCCTTGAATGGCTAATTTACCTTTCAAAAAAGAACCCCGTACATCTGCACCATCACTGAAAACAAAAGTCAAAAAACTTAGGTTCAGTATCTTCAAAATCTTCAAACTGCCTTCAAAAACTTGTTTAAAAATAGGAAATCCCTAGCTCATTTTCTATTTGTTGCTCTTTGAGCCTTGCATGATCTGTCAAGTTGTCTGTCCTTTGCAGGTATGAGAGCGAGAACCTTGCCTTAAGAAGATAAAATAAGACTAAACTGAGATAGTTGTATGTTTAAAGAGACCCTGGGGTCTATGAAAACTCCAAGTATCAGAGGGCTCATGTTTGGGTGATGCTGAGAGAACCTGAATTCTTTATTCCAGATAATGAAAAAAATAAAATAGGGAGCGGAGAGGCAGGAGAAAAGAAAACTCATGGGTTTTTTCCTTTTCTATGGCAGACTGTACCTGAACCCGACACAAGAGTGCAGCTGCCTGCAGCAGACTGAAATAAAATATAAATGGCCCAATGCAAGAGACAAAATTGAAACTGCTCTTCTAGGTTGATTCAATGGGTGTACTGCACCCCTAAATGTCTGTATTTGAAAAAAAATATTGCAGAGGTACCAAGCAGATGAACAGCATTTGGCATTTAGCTCCCGATGTATTAAGATTGGGAATCAGATCTTTGCTGCTTGCAAGCACAAGGTCTGCGACCTCAGTGCACTTCTTGCGAGACTGATGGATTCTTCTCCCCATGACAGAAATTACCACTAAAGAGTCAAGATTTGGTTGAAATCTGCTTGGGGAATCAGATCAGTAGCACAGAAGCAATCTTTGTGTTGCTCAGACTTGTCCCCAAAGAGGGGTTTAAACATCTGAACAGAGGCCTTTCTTTCAACTGGGAAGCAGGAGCAGAAGGCAGAGCCCTCTGGGGCAGTAGCAGCCAATGTTGTACTTTTGGGTGCTGGAGAGCAGGTTGGTACCAGAACACTTGTCGTCCATTCCTTCCTCTCTGATTTCCTTTCTTTTCTTTTTCCTCCCTTACTTTATATTTGTGTTTTGTCCCTTGACTCTGTGCACCCTCTCTGCTGTGCAGGCTGGCTCTGACCCACAAGTATCCTCCTGCAGGACTTGCCTCACCTTTTCTCTCCTGCACCCTCCGACTACTGCACAGACCAGCTGGCCCAGTGCTTGCTTTTGAACTTTCAACAAATGCATTTGTTGAGAGCACGGGTGAAGGAGACTGATCAGGAAAAAAAAAGGTTCTTCCTTTATCCTCCCCACCGAACAGGCTAGGAATTGAGCTGTAAGGTTTTGGGAGCCTTTGTTTCCAGTGCATTGTGCCAGGTTTTGAACAGGAAACTGAATGAAATTCCACTGATGACTGTTTTTCCGAACACACTTGGGAACAATATGAGGCCACTACAATAGCATCCACCATGGCCTCGTGAGCACTGCAGCCCCATGAATGTGTTCTGATCCCTTCCCCTTAAAAGAGCTTTAATTTCTCCTAAATGGATGAAATTATGCAAAAATCCTTTAAAATTGTTCATGTTACTTAATGGTTTCACGTAAAGCTGACAATTATGTGATAGAACAAAAAAAATATGTATAGGACAACATTTTTCTAGTATGGATTATCTTAGCTTGTCCATGAAATTCTAAACTTAGGAGAAAACAAGGAAATTAGAAGTGTATGTGCACACCAATGTTCATCAGCACGTACCAGACTTCAAGTCTTACAATCCAAACTAGAAATGACAATGCACACACAGAGAAGGAACAAAATGGCAGCAGTAACCCCCAAACAGCCATTTTTACAAAAAGAGCCCTAAACCAGCATCTAAGTGAGGTCAGAATTTGTTTCCTGAAACATAAGAATCTTACAAGTAAACACAAAACCCAGTGTTTCAGATTTCTCTCTGACAAGGAAGTGATGACCTCTGGATACCAATGTATATCAAGAAATAGTATTTAATACTGTAGGAACATTAATGTGTTATCTTTTATTGCAAAGACTGCTTGAATCATTTTGTAAAGCCGATATAATGAACTAAACATACAGAGAAATAAAGATTTTTTTCAACAAAGATAGAATTTCTATTCCTTCATATTATTACAAAAGATTTGAAAAACAACATGTTCTGGCCTTAAGTATCGGACTTATGTTTTGTCTTTTGTTATCACTTACAATAGCACTGCTGCTTGAATACCCAGCTATATCAAATGAAAGTTATTTGTATATCTCTATCCTCTCAGGAAATCTTGACCTTGAAATAGAATAAATATGTAACATGTTCATAGCTAACACCACCAGTGCTAAAAACCATAGACATTGAACAAAAACATGCAGAAGATGAGCTTGTGCGGTGCTATTTGACTCATTGTCGCAAAATGAGAAATTACAGTTTAAATGTTTCGCTGTCTTTGAATGACCCTCCATTTGTAATTGATTCAGCTCAACAGACTGCAACTCTAAAACCATTGAGATATGGAACTTGTTTGTCCCATGTTTAGAGTATGCTTCAGTCAGTCTACCAAAATCGAACTGCACAGGATGGGACCTTCTCTATTTGAGTGCTTTGATAATTTGCCACATTAACTGAGATGACTGGTTATTCAGGCTGAGATTTTTAGAAGTTCATCAGGAATAAACAAATCATATTTAGCACTTGCTGATGAGCTCCATAAAAGGAAGTGGATTACACATAAAACAAAACCTGTAAATAAGCCCACAATGCGAAAAATAAATTTAAATCCCTTGAATGAGCCAACTTTGAAAACTCCCTGTAAGTAGCCATACTTACAGACCAATAATATAACAGTCCTTGAGGTACCTGCATTGATCAGCTGCAGCCAAACTGGTAAACCTTGAGGAATGTGATTTTTATACGAAGACTTGAAGGCCTGTTCTCCAGTAAGGCCACAGTAGACCTGTGATGGCAGGACAGTGGGGTAAAATGTTATGGTGCATGACATTGGCCCTTCCTTGTGCCATTACCCCAGCATGAAGGTGGTCTGTAGCGCTAAAGGTACCCAAAGACAACAGATATCAACTTCAGATTTATGAAAGGTGAATTAAGCAAGGTTTGGAGTCAAGGGATCACATCACCAACAAAGAGGAACCCAAGAGATCTAGTGAGGACTCAATAGCTAGTTGTCTTTATCTTCCCAGTCACACACAATTGATCCTGGGCATATACGCACTGTTGTGTTTGTGAGTATGTGGGTGTGAGAATATGAGCGAGTGCAGTCTGTGGAAGAAGGAATATGAGGGACTGCAGTCAGTTTTCTTTAAAACAAATATCACCCTTGCTTCCAAAAGGTCTATAATTGCGTTTTGTTACATTAATTTTCTTCAAGAGCACTAACACATGAATTATAAATTAGCTGTTGGACTGGAACGATAGACACTAATGTGACAAGCTGGGGAAGGTGCCTAGAGGGTTCTTACAGAGACTGAAGCTAGCTCTGATTTTATTTAATATCTTTAGTGTGATTAGAAAGAAAGAAGATTAGAATCACACTGATGGCATTTGCAGATTATTCTTCCCTGGGAAATGTTCCCATCCTTCACCGGGGACATCATGTTATACAGATGTATAATACGAAAGGACTAAAGGAGTCTGGGGAGATAGAAATAAAACCACAAGACTGATCTATGAAAAACAGAAGATGGAGAATCTGGAGGAAGGGAGGAAAGCCCAGAACAAGGCTATTCAATGGGAATGATGAATCATATCATCTTCCTTGATGATGCATACATTAACAGTGGACAGAAAGTACTCACTGAAACTTGCTGTCCAACAAACACTTCTTGTGCTATATCACTAATGAAAAACTGTAACTATCTTACTGATGTTGTGAACAGCAGGAGGGCCATCTAAGCTAGAAAAAAATGTGCTAATTAAGAAGTACAAACTCAGAAAAGGAATGTTATTTATTAGTTTTGCACTTTTATTTCAAACAATGGGTAAGAGAATGGTAGGGAGGATGGATGTGAATTTTCACAGCAATATACCATACTGTATGTCATTTCAAAAGCTACACTGCTACTAGATGGAAAAAAATGGTAAGGAAGCTTTGAATAAAGGAAAGCGAGGAAAGGGAGTGAGTTGCAACTTTGAGCAAAGAGACAGACACGAGCAGAGGGAAAGGACCAAAGGGCTAGCACTCACCTCCCGGGGTAGTTCCTCTCTGGGAAGGAGCATTTCAGAACACTTCTGTGCCCCCCCAGTAGTCATTGGGCAAGGATGCTGGTGATGACCAAAAGAGCTAGATTCTACACACCTAACTGGAGATATTAATATGCAGATTTCTACTCAGAGACAGCTGTATGAACTGCTTTTTGTAGGCAATACAGGGAAGTAAGTATTTGTAGGGTGAGTCAACTCCTCCCAAAGTAGGTGTATAAAATAGGGCAAAAGAGGACGTCTGTAGCATAAAAATGTGACAGAGTATTCATATCTAAAAGTGATGGAATAACAAAGTGTGTGAATAAAAGCAGCAGCTTGTGATAGAAAGAAAAAGTAGTTTTAAGATTGGAAAAATTGGAGGAGGGGGGAGCACCCTCAGGGAAAGCAATGAAAGGCCCATCCAGGACAAAACAAAGCATTAGAGAAGGAAGAATCAATCCTCCACTGTTGATGTTATATTACTTGGTGTAAACCACACAACTGAACCAGACACTTGGGTGACCGTGATTGTGCCATCTGACGGAGGGTCTGCTGCGCTGGGCTCTGGTAGCCCCTGCTCCAGCCTGTATATCATCTTCAGCAGAGCAACAGCCTCAAGAGATGCCAACAAAGAAGTGAGGAGCTGTCTAACAGGCACAATGGGGTGAAAGCATGAGCCTTTGGGGCTAGTGAGCTCATTCAGATTCCCTCAGGAATCTTGGTCCTCTACTCTGATTAAAAAGGAGAAAATTGAGTCAAATTGTCCACCTAGTCCTATTATTTTGTGCAGTTCACACATGGTTAATATAATGAAAACCGGTACTGCATTTTCCAGCAAATTTACTGCTCATTTAAATTATATATTTGAGCAAGTGGAAATGGCAGAGTTCAAGTTTGTTTTCTCTTAGTCATGATTCATCTGTAAGTATACAAATAAATTAGGCAGTCACAGGAGACCATCAGAGCTACCAGATGTCACTCAGAAGAGTTTCTCAGTTTGAGCCAGTGGAGAAAAGAATTGCAAAACTGGGTGGTGAGAAGGAGAAATCCAAAAAAATATCAAAGTTTTCAGCTGGCAGGAGGTTGCAAACAATAATACAGTACTTCTAACAAAATTAACATTGTCTGACACGTGCTATATTGTACCACAAAGCTTTAAACAATTGTAACAATAGGCTTTGCTTTGTTAAAAATAACTTGTCCCTGACTTTTCTCTCAAGTACTCCTGGAGTAACTCCTGAAGTCAAAGCAGTTATATTCAGCCACATACCCTTCAGACTCCAGTCCTTTGACTCTGCTGTGCACATGGATGGAGAGTAAGAAAACCTTCCCTTTTCTGAACAGAAAAATGAAGCACATGATATGGAAAAGAAATGAGATATGCCAAGAATGAATTTTAAAGAAATTATTACCAGAAAGAAACTAACCTTGAAAGAGATGTGTGAATATAGATTATTTAAAAGTATAAAGCTTTCGTGTTCCTCTCTCATACAATCACTTTGAGAGGGACTTTATCACGCAGGTGGATACAGGAGAAGATTTTTTTTTTTTCTGATTCAGACACTCAGGGAAAGCTTCAGTCACATCGAATCAAGTCCCAGACCAATGGTAAAGGCACATTTTCTTCCAGCGCCCCATGAAAATTTTGAGTCCACAAACAGCAAGCAAAAGCAGCATCCTCCCCTAAGTCTCCACGGTAGCCTCTGTTCGTTACACGTTGTATTTCATCAGATGGCTGAGAGTCAGCCATACCATCTCCTCACCTTGTCACTTGCCTCTCAGGCTGAGTGAGATGGAGAATAAGCCATTTATGACCCAGTTTTCCAGGCTGTCTGAGGCAGCTGAGCCGGGGTGAAGGGGAATGGACACAAGTAGCAGCTACCTGCCCTGGAGCCAATGCAAAAGCCGTACATCAGATGTAACTATACACTGGGGAGGAGTGGATGTCAGAGACAGACACAGCTTGTGATGCTCCCTCCCCTCTCCAGCCTGTCTTGGCACATGAAGCCGTCCTAGCACAGCATGTCCCTTCCACTGCACAAATGACTGGAGAGAAATGTCCATACTTTCTGCTTTCAAGATCGTTTAGAGTCCCTTTGAGCAACACACGGAGCCATTGAGCAGCTAAAACACATCCGTCCCCCTATAAAGGCTTTTACCCACACATGTCGCTTGCTCTTTGCCTCCTTTTCTCCCTGTGGGTTTCTTACAAGTGGACATGCAGCTGGATTTGGAACAGAAACATACTTTGCAGCTGCATATCTTTCATGGTCACAAAACTGTTTTCTCCTGGACTATGACTTGATCTCCTCAGCTCTCTGGCATGAAACCAAGAGAGAGAACACCCATGCACACAGATGACAAGGCTTAGCACAGAACATAATAGATAAAGGCAGTCACAGAGAGAAGACATGTAATATTGATTTTATGAATTGCATTTAAAGTTAAAGAAAGAAGCAAAAAGAAGGATCATGTTGGCAGTTGCAACGGTGGCCACTACCAGGTCTCTACCCTTTCTCTATGTATATACAACTCTGTGAGATCAGTAGAAATTATGTGTGCACATACAGATGGGAAGACGTGAAAACAAAGAGGTTTACCTAGCATTCATTTAGATAACTAATCCAAAGAGGGACATTATAGTGTACAAAGAATAATGCCCATTGTAAAACTTGGTGGAAAACGTTTCCTGTGGAAAAAAGAGAGATGTTTATGTCTGCATCTCTGGAGCTGTAAGAAAGAAAGGAACTTCATACAGCAATAACAAATGTAAGCTGGCAAATATTTTATGACCGTTTATAGTAGGCTATGGGTTATCTTATCCAAAGTATTCCACAATGCTTTGTTTAAAAGTGATGGTACAGAATGGTCTTGTTCACCAAATAAAATGATCATATGTGTGTCTCCTACAGAGACACTGGACTTGGTTTTTCAATAAAAGAGCAAAATGCTAGAGGCATTCTGATTCCCCATTGAAGACTAATCATTTTGGAAGAGCATCTGTTAAAGTGAAATCCAATAATACTATAAGAAAGACTGGAGGAAACAAATATCCATGGAGGGAAAAATGGCTCAAAGGAAAACACTGCGACTTTTCAATTCAATTATTTTTAAACCAGTAGAGATGTTTAAAAAGATCCCAAGACTCACATGTTTCGGTCTGGTAAAGCAAAGGCACACACATTTTCTAACTGAGCCTTGGAATGCCACCACAGTCTCTGGTGCTGTACCACAGACAATCTCACAAGACTCAGACACATCCCTCTGGGAAACAAGGGCTATCGCCAGATAGGAAAAGCAGGATTCCTGCCTTTGCCAATGCCTCAGTCTAGCCAGAACAGTGATGAATATTGTAGTTGGCTCGGTGTAATGATTATCTGAAGGCTTTCTAATGCAATGAAACAATATGGCTTGACCAGACTGCACTGCACAAAAGGGTTCTGCAGTCCAGATCATAAGGGTGTCTATAAATGCAGGTGGGTAGTATGTAGTGTATATAGCTATTGCCTGAAATCGGATTCTAGCTGTTTCCCAGCTATAACCATTCCCAGCTGTATATCTTTTAGGGCAAGAATCTAAGCTATAGGCTTTGGATACAAAACCCCCTAACAGCTAAGAATGAAAGCCTTCCCTGATAGATAGCAAATGTAGACATTGATTGGCAAAGGAAGGTCAGACACCTTTTAGTGCCTGGAAAGCAGTCATAACCTTCCTGCTGTTAAATAAGACACAGTTAGTCCTGCTGTGGTGACAACACAACTGATCTTCCATTCTCACTCTGATAAACAACATAAATGAACATCAACTATTTATACAGGAGGAAAAAAATCTTATGTTAACTATGTAACTGGTGTGATGGAGCCCGCTTCTGCCAAACATTTGATGTTCACATCTGCAGTTTGAGAGGGTTTTTTTCCCACAGTTTTCTGCTCCTCAGAAGGAAGCAGACTATTAGGTTTTCTTATGGGCTTTTAGTTACTCAAAACAGTTTTAAGAATTCAGATGAACTAGGGTTTTTATTTAAATTTGAGATGATTTCGCAGAAGAATTCGATACGTCTCCTGAATCCAGACGATTTATCAAAACATCAGGAGTTCTAGTGGAATTTCTGTTGCTGAAAAAAAAACCTTGACATTTGATACTTGCTTTGCTTCTGTATTGAAACAGAGGAAAGAAGATCTGTGGGAGAGAAAATTCAACTTTTGATAATGTCAGACTATAATCAATCATACAGCTGGGAGATGGCGTCCACCTAAGGAGCTTGAGGATGGAGAAAAATGTGAGCAAGCAACACCCCTAAGGAGTTTCAATTAAATTCACTCAAGAGAAAAAGATGTCAATGGAGAAAAAATTTTCTGCTGAAAATTTTGTCGTTTAATCCAGTAATTTTTAATTACCATATAGCATCTATCAATGACCCTTTACCTAGTTAAATGTAGATAACTGTAGGAAATAACCAATGAAAACACGGAAAGATCAACAAAACTAGATGAAAGAAATAGGACATGATTGAAATTCACCCCAGCTACAATGTTTTTTTTTAGGTTTGACTATGCAAGCAATAATTCTGATTTTCCAGTAACAGTTACTAGCATGTCTAACCCCCTCCTCCAAACTTCTGGGTCACGGATTCCCCTGAGATGCTAGCCTTAATTTGTCTCCAAACCCAATTCCACAACAGTTTATTCAAGGTCCATGGCGGTAAAGTACAGGGCCATTTGCCTCCAGCTTCTTTTGCAAAGCTCTACCATGGACCTCAAGTGGTGTGAAGAGCCGATATAAGGCTACCGAGTAATATTAACTTTAAGGGAATAACCACTCTTGTAAGCTAAAGAGCAGCAAGGCACTGAAGTGCCCTCACATGTCAGAGTTTCATGATCACGAAAAAAAAAGCCATTTCAGTGCTCAAAAGAATATAAACTTCCAAATGACCCTTCATTGAGGGAAGAATGGGAACCTGCTGTACTTAGTTTGTCGTCCCCTCTCCTCCCCCAAAGGCAGTTGCCAAAATAGCATAACAGAAAGTGCGTTGGACGTTGAATCATGTTTCATTCAGCAAAGATTACATCTACTGAACTGACTACATCATTTTAGTATGGAACTCGTACATTTACCCATCTACAGAAAATGCTTTGTGCTCCACAGGAGGAGGTATTTTTTGCTTTCTTACTGAATTTCATGTAGAGGTGTCTGCGAGCATTTTCTGTGGTCTTAATAGGGGTGTATGGATGTGCATGCTATGCTCTGCCATGTGATTTCTTCCTCCTTTTATAATCATTTTTATATAAATAGTATTGAATGCTGATTAAAAGTCATCCACCAAAACACACTTCTTGTTTTAAAACCAGAGGCAAGAGACACTGTCTTATTAGAAAAAGAAAAAATACCTGAAAACGAAGCATTTCTGTGTAGAAGAGGGATCAGAACTGAACCTTATTTTCTAAGTAGCCAAGAAAACAAATCATATAAGAATTCAGACCTCTGACCGCCTCTGAAGGGGAAAGCTAATGGAAACAGCACCTCACTGGGGACATTACTGCATATCATCACCTAACAGTGACCCCGAGGGAAATGAAACTGAAGAGAAATGGAGCTGCGTGCGAGGGAGGTGGAACTGTTCTCATTTCTGAATCTGTAGCAGAGTAGTCTAATTGGATATATACAGTGCAGCAAAATGAATAAATACCAGAGGAAAAATATTTTCAAGCTTTGTAAAGGAATGACATGCAGATTGAGACAAAGGTAAAGTCCTGTGTTTCTAGCCATTTTTGATAAACGCAGGGTAGATAATGACTTAGAAAAGGAAAATTTAGAGGAGCCCAGCAATTCAAGGGGTTTCACATTCCACAAAGCATTATGCCTTGCAAGAAACAGGCCATGGAGAGCTGAGCATACAAAATTCATTGAAAAGTTTCTACAGAAACCAACATTTCACAGAGGTACAAATATTTCAGAAATATTTTTTCTTTTTTCCTAAGTGGTTGGTCACTGTAATTCACAGTTTTCCTAGGCATGAAGATCCTGCAGCCTGCATAGTACTGGTGGCACTCAAACTGCTCTGCACTACGTAGAAAAGTGCTCAGCTGTGAGGCTGGTACCTGTACACAAGCTGTCCCACAGCCTCTGCTACCAAAGCCAGATCTTGCACGTACACTACCAGTGCTGGTCAGCTGCTGAGAGTGGGATAGGAGGAAGAGGAGGGAAAAAAAGGCAGTATGAAAGATTAGGAAGCTTGTGGTTGGCATACTAATGCTAGGGGAGTCTTGATGAGAGGCTGGGGAGCTGGAGATGGGATGGGCAGAGGCGTAGGGCTGGTACAAAGTCAGTGCTGGCAGCCACCATCACTGTCAGGAGCCCTGGCTGCAGCTGACACCAAGAGTTCCAGCTGCCATCCCTGGCAGCAGCAAGGGCTGCTGCAGTACCCAAAGCAAGATCTGTTTGGAAACCCCTGGTTCATGTAATATGTATTTCCATTTGATGTTTCCAGGCTGCATTTAGGACAAAGCTTTTTTACTGAAAAAGCACCAAAATGCAATAATGAAAAGGAAGTACCCTTTGATAGGTTTTGCAGTGCAAGCTTTAAAGGCTGTAAGTAAGTACCAGACTCTTCCCAGTGAATTTAAATGCAATCCTTATTTCTCACTCTGGGGGAGTCCTGGGCCACAGGTGGCAAAGTGGCAGGACCGACCCCTGCCTGCGGAGTGTACGCAGCCCTTGTGGCAGCCTCGCAAGGAGGGACTGTGAAGCTGCTGGATCACCCCCGTGTTTTTCCTCTCGACCTTTTTTTAGCTGCTGTGTACCCGCTGCAGGCACAGGGACTACTGGGGGCTCCATTTGTCTTGCAGCATTTAGCTGCTCTGACTGTGCATGTACTTTTTTACCAGAAATCATGCCTCTCAGCCTTGACAGCAAACCATGCTAGCTGTGCTGCCAAGAGAGGTCAGTCTGGCCAGATAGGCAGTAGGGGGATTTGCCTCCATTCATAAGTCAACAGTTGCTAGAAGAGCACACCGATGATGTTGGACCCACCTATTTCCCGTATGACCATGAACTAAATCTTTGCCTCTTATGTCATCTCAAAACAGGCATAAAATTCTTCTTTCTCTCACCCTAAGACCACTAATATTCACAGAGAGTTTTGAGATCCTACAGAGAAGATGGGATGGAAGTGTCAAGTTTATCCTCCTATAAAGCTTGTACCTCACAACTGGACAAATCTATGATGCTCTCCCTGCCTTCTGGAGACTTCCCAGGGCAGGTAGAGCCTGAAGCTGGCACCCTTGTGGGTTGGAAGAGCCGGCACAGCAAGTATTGTATGTAGATGGCAAAATGGCATTCCTCCTTAGTCCTATGTTAAGTGCTCACTGAATGAGTTTGACTCCACAGACTCAAGGACAGCCAGCTCAGGTTGTTTCCTCCAATACTAATACGTAAACAAGTTACTCACTTGTTTTTTTCAGTTAATGTTATTCAGAGACAGTAAAATGCTGTAGAGTATTCATTCTGGTCCTAGTTGTGGAAATGGAGCATGTATAATTACCAATGTGGGTAGCAGTCCATCTCATAGCCTTACTTATGCCAGTGAAGGATATTATCTCATTATATCAGCTTAGCAGTCTTCTTTCCCTGGAATTTGAAATAAGCAAGGCACATAAAGGAATGATGAAACAACTAATTGTAAGGGAAATTATTTTAAAAACTGCACAGTAGTCAAAATCCATTAATGGACTATTTTACATCATTAAACTACTTCCAAGAAAGTATCTAGGCTTTTTCAGCATAAACATTTCTACATTGAAAATGTAACTTGAATCTAACTCTATGGTTAGCTATTTTTTGAATGAGTATAATATGTGCTTTCATTTATGACAGGGCAAAGATGAGTGAAATTTTTAACTTCATTATGTCTATCATCCAAAGTAATTTAGAAGATAGTCCTGCTACATGGAGACTCTTCTACATTAGAACGCTAATAATGACTGATGTCTGGGGAAACAGAAAATAGAGCTGCTAGCAAGGACTTGTTTTAGCACATGTTTTAGAATTTTTGTTTGAATAGAAAGTACTGTTCCAATTCAAAGGTAAAATAGTTCTGGGCCTTTGGAAACTTCTTAGGTGCATTTGTTAGGTTACAATACAAATAGACTTTGGTTTTGAACCTCAAGCTGAACTTCATTCTTTCCTTCTTGCTGATCAACTCCAGGTAGAAAGGTTCTGCAAGGCTGAGCCCATCTTTTGTTATATCTGTGAAACATTTTGGTCAGCGCTCAGTTGCAAGTGGAACCATGCTACCTGCAAGAGTGGGCAAAAAGTCCCTTTCCAACTGGGTCCTTTCTTTGCTGGGTTACTCATTCTTCTTGGGAGAAAGAAAAGGTGAAACATTTTTATGAACCCTTTACTTCACTTTCTTTGGCAAGGAAAACATCCAGATAGACCCCATACTGTGTAGCTCATATAAACAAATATATTTGACAGAGTTAATTTCAGACAGTGAAAATGCAAGTGTTTGAGCAGGGATAGAGGGTACATGCAGTAACAGAAACGCAGACATCCATTACTCCCAGCAGTAATTCAGTATAGCAGACAGTTGAAATTTAGCATTCCCTGTCTCCGTTTCTTGTATAAAAGAGAGGGACTCTGCTTCCACAGCTATGTATGGCGATGCAGGTGCCATTGGTGCTGGAGTGACTGAGCCCCGTATGCTGGTTTTACAGCACTCTTTGCAAGACACAGTACTGCAAGGTAGTCCAGCTGATGGAGCCTGATCTGGCCTCCAGGGTGCCTGACCCGTTGCCTTAGCGGCAATGAGAGCTGTTGTCAAAGTAGTCAAATTGCTTCTGTGGCACACAGGTCTCATGGTCCGAGCAAAGCTTCCCGGCCACGTATGCCATGCATACATCCCACTGTACAATGAACTTTTGAGATCCTATTTCCAGCAGGAAACTCTTAAACAAGTGGAGCCTAGAAACTGAACTAGCTGAAACTGGTAACTGAACTGAACACTTTCTTGGTGAGAGGAATGCACCTGTTACATCAGCACCCTGAGCCATATATATGTCAGTAGCTGGTTAACAAAACCCAGGCCTGGAAACAATGCTGCAGAGTGTAGAGCTTTGTTAATGGGTTTGGTAGCAGGACCAATAAAGTTCATTGTTGAGTTTCCCTACAAATGGCTTCCTTTGTGCTGCAGCTTTTTACGTCAGCTTTTAACTAGACCTACCAGTTGTACTAGCCAGACTGAGGGCATGATCTTCCCAGAGACTCTGGTTCCCATGAAGTGAAAAGGAGACTTCTGAAACATCCCTAGAATTGCCCTTGGGCTTCTGAAATGGTCCTCTTTGCCTAGGAAACCTCTGTGCCCTGTGTCTCAGGAAAGGAACAGAAGAAAATCAAGGCATAGTGAATTGCGATTTATTTTTTTTTAAGACACAGTGGAAAAGTTGATTTTAAGGCTCATGTGAGAAATAAATCCACCTGCCACTCACAGTGGGCAGTTGTATCAGTCTGGCTCTACCAGGTCAGCTCACTGACTCATCTCAGCTCTACCTCTGAGGACTTCAGCTCCCCACGGCACAGCAGATTCACTCCTCACACTCAGAACTGCATGAGGAAATGTGGCTGCCCTGTAGAGAGGGGGACTGAGCTCAGCCCTCAGGGGATGTACTCAGGGGCTACAGGCTCAGGGGTAGGACAAACAAATATGGGGAAGAGGCAGAGTCACTCCCAAAAGGCAGGTTTTGAGTGAGAATCTTTTGTGTACGTGACCATGAACCGTCAAGGGCACAATTTGACGCTGTTCTACTGTGTTGCTCAAAAGCGAACACTTGGAGTGGGCACAAATTATTAAACAGCTCCTCTTGATCCAGGAGCAGAGAAATTGCAGATACTTTCCAACAGAGGGGGGGAAATCCTGCCCAGAGGCCGAGCTACATCTACAGGAGGGTGTTGAGGAGGAGCTGCAGCAAGATTAAAAGATAATCCATTCAGATCTGGAGCACCGCACAGTGAGGAGAGATGAATATCCACGTAATTAGATCTGTCTCCTACGAGGACGACTGAGCAAAATCCCATTCCGTTTCCTCGTTTATTTGTTTTCGTCCTGGTCGGGGCGAAATTTGAGCAGCAGCCGCAGGTCAGCAGGGCCCGCGGAGCTTCAGCCCCGCGGCCTGGCGCTGCACTTCCCGCGGCGGCCAGCGGAGGCTGCTGTGGGTCGCCTCCGCCCCAAGGGCCTGCGGGGGGCTGGCCCCGGCGCGTCCCTCCCCGGGCGCGGCTGGAGCCGCGGGAGTGCGGTGCGGCACCCCACCTTGCAGCGGTTGCCCTCGCCAAGGACAAAAGGCCAAGGGCACAACGGGGCAGCTGGCGGCTTCCTTCCGAATTAAAGCCGCCGGGTGAACTCAGACCAANGGACTCTGCTTCCACAGCTATGTATGGCGATGCAGGTGCCATTGGTGCTGGAGTGACTGAGCCCCGTATGCTGGTTTTACAGCACTCTTTGCAAGACACAGTACTGCAAGGTAGTCCAGCTGATGGAGCCTGATCTGGCCTCCAGGGTGCCTGACCCGTTGCCTTAGCGGCAATGAGAGCTGTTGTCAAAGTAGTCAAATTGCTTCTGTGGCACACAGGTCTCATGGTCCGAGCAAAGCTTCCCGGCCACGTATGCCATGCATACATCCCACTGTACAATGAACTTTTGAGATCCTATTTCCAGCAGGAAACTCTTAAACAAGTGGAGCCTAGAAACTGAACTAGCTGAAACTGGTAACTGAACTGAACACTTTCTTGGTGAGAGGAATGCACCTGTTACATCAGCACCCTGAGCCATATATATGTCAGTAGCTGGTTAACAAAACCCAGGCCTGGAAACAATGCTGCAGAGTGTAGAGCTTTGTTAATGGGTTTGGTAGCAGGACCAATAAAGTTCATTGTTGAGTTTCCCTACAAATGGCTTCCTTTGTGCTGCAGCTTTTTACGTCAGCTTTTAACTAGACCTACCAGTTGTACTAGCCAGACTGAGGGCATGATCTTCCCAGAGACTCTGGTTCCCATGAAGTGAAAAGGAGACTTCTGAAACATCCCTAGAATTGCCCTTGGGCTTCTGAAATGGTCCTCTTTGCCTAGGAAACCTCTGTGCCCTGTGTCTCAGGAAAGGAACAGAAGAAAATCAAGGCATAGTGAATTGCGATTTATTTTTTTTTAAGACACAGTGGAAAAGTTGATTTTAAGGCTCATGTGAGAAATAAATCCACCTGCCACTCACAGTGGGCAGTTGTATCAGTCTGGCTCTACCAGGTCAGCTCACTGACTCATCTCAGCTCTACCTCTGAGGACTTCAGCTCCCCACGGCACAGCAGATTCACTCCTCACACTCAGAACTGCATGAGGAAATGTGGCTGCCCTGTAGAGAGGGGGACTGAGCTCAGCCCTCAGGGGATGTACTCAGGGGCTACAGGCTCAGGGGTAGGACAAACAAATATGGGGAAGAGGCAGAGTCACTCCCAAAAGGCAGGTTTTGAGTGAGAATCTTTTGTGTACGTGACCATGAACCGTCAAGGGCACAATTTGACGCTGTTCTACTGTGTTGCTCAAAAGCGAACACTTGGAGTGGGCACAAATTATTAAACAGCTCCTCTTGATCCAGGAGCAGAGAAATTGCAGATACTTTCCAACAGAGGGGGGGAAATCCTGCCCAGAGGCCGAGCTACATCTACAGGAGGGTGTTGAGGAGGAGCTGCAGCAAGATTAAAAGATAATCCATTCAGATCTGGAGCACCGCACAGTGAGGAGAGATGAATATCCACGTAATTAGATCTGTCTCCTACGAGGACGACTGAGCAAAATCCCATTCCGTTTCCTCGTTTATTTGTTTTCGTCCTGGTCGGGGCGAAATTTGAGCAGCAGCCGCAGGTCAGCAGGGCCCGCGGAGCTTCAGCCCCGCGGCCTGGCGCTGCACTTCCCGCGGCGGCCAGCGGAGGCTGCTGTGGGTCGCCTCCGCCCCAAGGGCCTGCGGGGGGCTGGCCCCGGCGCGTCCCTCCCCGGGCGCGGCTGGAGCCGCGGGAGGGCGGTGCGGCACCCCACCTTGCCGCGGGTGCCCTCGCC
>VWZZ01004296.1:450164-472492 GCA_013399095.1 Psophia crepitans | reverse complement strand
GGTGAGGTCTCCCCACCCGCCGGCGCCCCAGAGCAGCCCGTTACCGCTTGACGGGGGGTGATGTGCTTGCTGTGCCGAAGGAGGGTCTGGCGGTCGTCACCGTCTGTTTCCGAGGGAGATCAGTTTTCCTCCAGCCCCGGCTCCAGCCCAGCGGAGGGAGCCGATTCTCCCACGGGGTGGGGAGGTGGGCATGGAGGGCGAACAGGGAGGATGAAAAGGGACCTGTTCCGCTTGGGAAGAGATATTTCCTAGCACAGCCAGCGATGGCTTTATTCAAATGAGGTGTCCCACCGAAATCTATGTGCTACTCACGGGTAGAAAGGAGCAGGTTTTGGCCCCATCTGTTTTCCTTCTCTCCTCAGCCCACGCCCGTCCGTTGGCTCATTCACCCCTCTGGATCGTGCCGAATTTCTCATCTCTTGGGAGAAACATCACAGGGCTCCCAGCAGAACAGGGAAACAACTCTGATCCGATTTCCTTTTTACATCATTCCTAAAGAACAGCCTTTTTTGGTTGGGTTTTTTTTGGTGTGGATTGTGTGTGTGTGTACGTGTGTGAGTGGTGTCACCAAGATATGGAGACACATCACCTGTTGTCGGGGGTCAAATCTTTACCCACATAGCTAACACAGCCCCGAACCAAAACGGCCATGTCATGCCCAGAAACATCGCCTGTTCTCCCAGACAGAATCTAGTCCCACTCGTCATTTAAGAATGACCCCCCCCCACGCCGCACTTCGGCTCCCCTGATGCCTATTGCACTCCAAGAAAACTTGCAGTCCATCCAACAAGTGACCCGTTTATTTTATTATCAATGATTTTGACGGGAGAAATAGAAGGTCTGATCCCATAGCGGTTAGGCAGGCGAGATTCCCACTTAACCCACCCGGCGCCTTGCGAGTGGGAGACCGCAGGACCGCGACCTCATTTGCTGACATGACCGAGCTGTGGGCTGCGCACCCAGAGCCTGCCCCGCGCAACAGCAACCCGTGAACGCGTTGCGAGCGAGAATGACCTAAATATTAGTGTCGCTACAAGTGTGTGTGTATATCCTCTGCGTTAATATAGATCTGTTGCAAAAGCATGATGTGTGCATATACATTAAGGTGTGCGTGGATATGTGGTTGCATGTAAGTGTGGTGTAGAAAAGCGATGACTTTCGTGTTAAATGGAATTATTCAAACGTACAATAGAGAGCCTTATTAAATCAGGGTGAGATCTGCCGGGAGATGGAGGTAAATCAGTGTATAGCGAGTGAAGGAAAAAAAAAAAAAAGAGAGAGAGAGACATATGATCTCATTAAAAGCAAAACTTAGGAGAGTATCCTGGAAAAGGCTGGCTATTGCTCTGCGTCGTTCGCCAATGCGCAGCCGGACTTTCTATTCCTCTTTATTTAGACATTCGTTTGATTTAAATATTCACTCCTGGACACTGGTCAAACTACCGATGGGACGGAGACATTTCAAGATATTTTGAAAAGATACCGACGGCTGTTCTGAGGTTCCTGGACACATTTTAGATGAGGAATCCTGAAAACAAAACAAAGTGAAACGGCATTCGTCCAAATGACTAAGATTTTTTAAAAAATTCTGTTCCTAATATATTAAGGAACAAAGGGACAGTTCTTTTGATCAATGAATACAAACTAAATACCAAAGCAGCTTTAGGAATAATAAAGAACAGATGATGGATTTTATTAAATATTTCACATTAAAAAAATATACCTTTTATATGTACTTGTCCTTAACCTTTAAAAGGAACTGCTGTAAATACAAGATCCGTACTTTCTCTAATAGATTTTACTAGGAGCTGGTGACAGAGAACTGATTTCTTTTCTATTAGGCTTTAGTACATCTTTGTTGAAGGCCTGCAGAATGACCAGGGATTAGATTTGCATCTCTTAGACTCCCTGTGTGGTCTTTGTAAGAAGCTTGTAACTGTTAAAAATGACTTGTTAGGAAGCGTGTGGGCTCTCATCTCCTTGCTTTTGACAGAATGATTGTGAAATTCAGATTGTTCTTATAGGCTTTAGCCTGCAGATTCCACCTGAACCTTAAGCAATTAGAGCCTAATCTCAGTGCAATCATATTTGAGTTAGGATTTGTTGCACTTTGTTTACTTCAATTAAAAAGCTACGGAATATTTCGGAGCAGTTTTTAAGTGATATTCTGGAGGCATTAGCAAATTTTTTTTTCTCTGGATGTTATCCCCACCGCCCCATCGCTTGGCGGTTTGGAGTGCAAAGCACTCGTCGGGTTCCGCGGGCGGAACTGAAGAGGAAACAGCAGGGAAGAAAAAACAAGCTGAAATTCCTTGCCTTGCGGAGGGGAGAAGATGTCCGCTGCATCCCCTTCTTTGTGGAGCCAGCGGGAGCAGCGGCGTGCCCCGGGGCCGGACCCCCTCTGCTTACGAGCGGGCAAATCCCGGGGCAGGGAAGGGAGGGAGGGCGAATCAGTCCCAGGATCGTGCCCGGCGTTCATCGATATTAAAGCGATTGCGGCGGCGGTTGTTGGCGCTTGCGGGAGCCTGGGACGGGTTCGTTACCGGCGTGCGGCTCCGGCTGCCCACCTCCCACCCCCGCCGGCCGCCCCGCGGTTGGGGCNCCAACCCACCTAACCACACCACCTGCCTGTAGTTGTCCAATACTTTTAAATTTAGGATGTATATGGTGAAATGGGAAAAACGTATAGTCGGAGGAGTTCTTTTCTTGCTCGAATGACAAGTTTCTATTTGTGCTCAGGTTTCATCTGGCCAGCTTGAGAAGGATGCTTTTTACTACTGACATTCACATAATTACGGTTTTCAAGTGCCATCCTCTCACATCAGAATTACTTTCTTTAAGCTGAAACGCTTCCTTTCTTTTTCCTTCCTCTCCCCCCTCCCCCGCCCCAGCCATTAGGACTTTTCAAAAAGTCTTTACCAAGTCTCTGCGTCTTAAACCCGAAACTTTCCAAAACGCTTTAAAATTTGGAGTAATTCCGTTAAATTTTTTTTCTCCCCATGTGAGACTTTTGCCATCAGTGTCCTACATTAAGAAAGTCTGGGCCCGATCCTGTTCCCAGTGAAGGCGCGATGTGAGACCTCCTCCAGCTCTCAGCAGAATAGGATCAAGCTCCTCCATACTAATAGAGGTTTAATAGCGTCAGCACATGCCCAACAACCACCATTATAACCTTGACCCGGTCAGGTGCAATGATATTACTCCTCCTAAAGTTATCCTGCATTTCCTTGGTTACAGCAAACAGCTCTTTATCACCTCTCACAACCCACAATAACCCACAGGCAGTGATACCAATAACCCACTGCTCTTTTGTCATCCTGTTCCCTCGAAAGTCTGCTCTAATAAGTAATAGCAGTAGAAAATAATAATACTGCCTGCAACTTTTAGCCCCACTAGCCTACACTGCTCACAACGTTTCAGTCCGAAGGTGACTGCTGAAGTAAAAAGTCATGTTTTTAAAAGTGAGTTAGTTACCCTCTGAGCAATCTCTGTCCTGATGCTGAGTGCGGAACTGAGCGCTGGAGTGGAACTTCAAGAGCTCCTGTGTGTATCCTGCTCCACAACTTTGCTGCTAGGCTTGCTCCGTTTGACCTGAAAACTTCTTTACAGGGAGCGTTGGAGTAGTCTCGCATTATCACTGTAAAAACTTTGTTTCAGGGCTGCAAGAGGGATACGAGCCAGACTTTTTTTCTTGAACAGAAATGACAATTTTGCAGCAGGCTTGCGGGATTATTTTTAAACCTTGGATTTTCACTCCTTCCTTAGACCTGATTTATAGTTTGTTTTCTTCTTTTCAGTTCATAACCACAGATATAATTTTCCCTTACAAAACTTGAGGTTTACCATTATGTATCTGTATTTCTCCAACATAAAGTGCTCTTCAGACCTTTCCTATCACGATGTGGTGATACTTTTGCCAAATAATCATTGCTCTAAGAACATAAAATAGTAAAACTCAAGGATACTCTCTGCAGAACGTAGGATGCATCAAATCAATTGATTCTAACGTTAAGAAAATTATTCGTATTAAAAGAGAAATATGTTGTCTTCCCGAAAACTGAAAGAATGGGCAATTCTTCTTGCCTTAAAGGGCTGTTTTACAGATGAAAGCAACTTGGTCCACAACTTAATCTGTTTTAAATCAGGCTTGAACAGGGCTGAGTAAGTGATGGAAAGACAAGATTTCTGGGGGTACCAGTCTAAGAGCAAGGAAGTATCTCTGCTGCCCCTCCTCTTTCCCCTGCTTGCAGTGCCTGTAATTGTGTGTATGTGGGATATTCACAGAAAACAGAAGACAGAAACAGATGAACAAAAGGCAAAGTTAATACAGCAAAGGTTCTGCTTTGACAAAAGAAACCGAAATGTACAGTACTATTCCTGTTTAAGACAGAACTGAGGACTAGAAAAGCTTTGAAGGAGAGACTAAAACTAGTAGGTAGAGCTGATACTTTTCTCAACATACTAGTAAATCCACGCATGTCCTGAAAAGTGCATATAGACAAGCAAAAAACTGAGACAAGTAACCATTTTTTTCTGCCATTATCTCATGCAAGATTAGGATAATGAGAGGAGCTGCCCTAAGAATAGAGAACAAGCATGAAGAAACAAGACAGAGCAATACAAACATGTGCAAAGCTCTGCAAAAACCATGTGGAAGATACGAACAATGGTCTTGCTCTCCAAAGACTCCTCATCCAATCCTTATCACAAACAGAAGGCAGCTGATCAGACTGTATGCAAGTGAGCTCAGCTCACAGTCTATTTGGATGATTTTGGTAGTCCACTGTCACTGAGGAAGGACAGGTTTGCCAACAGAGTTATGCAGAAAAGTTATGTGCTGAAATAGAGGGGAGAGCAAAGGGGTCATGGGTGATAAGTCTCTCAATGAGGATAAGAGGGATACCAGAAGGCTCTTTTGGTATGAAAAGTGAAATACAACCTGCAACCAAGAGCTTCCTAGATTGCAGAGAAGGTCTTTCTAGTTAGAGAAAGGGTGGACCCAGTGTTATCAAAAGCAAACCTGTGGAAAAGTTCGAGATAGGGCTTCAAAACATCCAGAAACGGCCTTGTTTTGCTTATGCTGAAGTTAATGGAAAAGCTTTCTTGCTTTCTGAGAGGCTAGGTTTAGGGTTAGGGTTGCAGGCCAGTCACAGAAAACCTCAACAAAGCTGCACATAAAACAACATGGGGTTTTTCTGTATTTTGTATGACACTGAAGTCCTCTGTGTCACAGGTTATCTGTCAGTGAAGAAGCCAAATTATGAGTTTTACTGCTATTTTTCCTTAGGGCTATTGTCCCTTAGCAAGATCTGCTGATCTAGAGCAAAACCTGGTCCATCTAGTCCTGGCTTATAGATTCAATACACCAGGATTTCACAACCTGAATTTTGGCAAATAGTGAGAAAGGTAGCTGCCTCTAAAGAGGCAGTCATAGTTCTTTTGGGTGTCTTTCTTACCCACACAAACCTAGTTCAAAACAGTAAGGAAAATGAGTGAATGATCCAGATTCTGCTTTGCAAGAAATAACTTGCACTGTAATGTGTGCTAGTCCCAAAGCTTGGGAGAATAATGAAAGGAAGATGGTATATTCTGGAAGTTCTCTTCCTAGACTCTTTTACTGGCTGAAGTGAGGAAAACTTAAGCCACTCATTTCCAATAATGAGTTGCAGCAATAAAAAAACAGGCTCTAATGAAGGGGTAAGGCCCATGGGGATGTATGAGGATATTACAGCTTAGACAAAAATCCTGATGCTAGTGTAGGCACAGGAATGAAATGAGGATGGTGTGAGTAGTCAAAAGTTCACAGATGCCAGAACATTATTCATAAAATAACTATTAGGCTTAGAAAAAAGCTTATGTAGTAAAGGCAATGTTAAAACAGACCAGTAGCTCATATAACTCAGTACCCTTTTGTCTGACAACAGTACTACCTATTGCTTCTAAAACAAGGTGCTCAAAGTGAGTAAGTGTAGAATAATTGGCTCAGAAGAGAGCTTTCTGAATCATGTCTGGGAGCTTTCTGAACTTCATTACTTCTTAGACTTTCCCAGGCGTATCTTGTGGCAATGAATTATACCACTAATCCATGACATGATTCACATTTGGCAGTTCAAGGTTCCTCCTTTTCTGAGGTCTTAAACAGGCAGACTCCATAGGGTAATTTTCTTTGTGGTGTTGTATTAAAGTTAGGGTTGCCCTTTCTCACAGTACTTTGCACCTTGGAATCACTTCCACCGTGATCTTCCCATGCAGTTTCTAATGCAACTTTTTTTCTAGAAGCTGCAGAGGGTGGGGATTCTGGAGAAGTCACTCTTCCTCCTCTTGACTCAGTAAGCAATGCTGTAAGATCCAAAGATTGTCTCTTGCTTCTAATGTCCTCATTGCTGTTGTTATCTCAGTTTAAAGCATGAACCACATCTGTGCCACAATCCAAACCCTTTTCTCTCCCTCCATGATGCTCTTAAGAGTGTATTGTTTTTTAATTCATCGCAAATACAACCAGCACCTTTCGTTTTGTCCTCTCTTATGCACTCCATTTCTACCACAATCCAGAAATGACATTTTAGTTACATTTATTTAAGGATATGAGAGGCTTTTGCAGTATATGAAATCAATGAAGTGTGTTTTTCCAGGGCAGTTGCAAAGAGGTTGAGATGACACAGTCACAGTCTACATGTAGCTAAGAAAAGATTTCCTATACTAGATGTCCTTTTAATTTAGTAGAAAAAACCCCCACAGTGACACCTCACAACTGAAAGCTTAGGCTAGGCAAAATCCAGTTGAAATAAGGTGCAGATCTTTAATAGTGCAGGTGTAAGTGTGGTATGATAGATCCTCCACCCCTTTAACTCAAAGGTATATCTTTTTCTGGAGCATGGACAGAGTAGAAATTACTGGGTGACATACAGCGGCTTGCTGTGTGCAGGCAGTAAGACAAGAGACAAACACGAGCCCTTTCTCTTCTCACTTTCTGTGACTCTGAGGAATCCTAGGCCAAAGTCTCTGTGTCCTTGCAAGGAGTCAATTCTCTCCTGTTCAGAAAGGGTATTACTGGAGATCAGGAATATTGACCACTAAATTAGAGAGTTAACACTAATAGCCTGAGATCTGCATTTATGCTATACACAACTTGAATTCCATAGAGAGAGAAGATTGCAAAGCTTTTACCCTCAGAAAACTCTGACACAGTGAATAGGAACAAAAGTTTAAGTCAAAGAAAAATATTTATGTCCCTATGTTAACGCTCAATATATATGGAGACACTGCTTCTCTATACTTACTGTGACATCCATCTCATGTGTAGGATCAACAAGTCCATGAATCAATTCCCAGCCATCTTCCTTCCCAGGGAGAGGCATTACTTTCTCCCTTCAGTGTGTTCTATCGACAAGCCCATCATTTCACAGCATGTGAAATCCTGGGGCCTTTCCAATACCAGAAAACAGGCATGGGTTTCTCAGCAAAACAACCCAAACCTGCCATCACATAGGCACATGAAGGTACTAAAACCTTAATTGCTGCTGAAAAGTCCACACTCAAAAAAAATAAAATAATTCCATAGTGTCTGCTATAATCAGCTGCTACAGGGCTCCAGTACTCAGTCCTCAGATAAGTTCCTTGATGGTCTAGATCTACCTGGAGAAAGCAGACACATGATGGAAATGCAAGGCAGCTTGTCTTTCACGGTCTTTATCCAAGCTACAGTTAGTCCAGGCTCTTTGGGTATGTGACCCAAGGGGGAGAGGCCTCCAGTGAGCTTTCACCACCTTACCTTGTGTGGTTTGCGATCTAACTGTTCCTGCAGGGAGAGAGGGAGGGAGAGGGCATAGGGGTCAGCTCCGCTGGCAGTTTGTGCTGGTGTTCCAGGAGCTAACTGGGGCTGAAAAATCTACCTAGGCAGGCTGCTGCAATGAGCCTTTAACAGCACTGATAAAGGGGGTTCTTCAGACCCAACACAGTCAGGGAAAGGAGAAATCCCAATTAATCTGAAACATGGTTTTCATTTTAGCTTTTTATGCTGAGAACCAGACTACCTTTTCTTATTCAATTCTAGCTTCATATCCAGAACAATATTACTGAAATAAGATTTGAAGGCTGCTTTTGGATCTCTTTGCTACACAATACTTCCAATCAGGGTACTTCTAGAAAGAGCCACATGGTACTTTCTAGGGAAAAGGTGTGACCTGCTTTCAAGGCAGAGCACTACAAGACCCATGTTAATTTAAATATTAAAAAAGTGGTTTGGAAACCTGAGATGTTAACGATATGGCCTATAAATTAGATCTTAGTGACCCAGAGGATATATTCAGACTGTACAGGAGTCACAGTCACATTTTTCAAATGCCTCCAACTCTCAGTCAAACAAATATAACAAACCTCAGTCAATGCCTTCAGAAAATACAAAACTGAGCACGTATTCACTCCCCATTGCAGAGATCATTTCAATTTTAGCTACTTTGTTGCCAAAACCTTAGCGGATAATGAGAGGAAGGAGATAGGATGAAAAAAAAAGATGCTGGCAGTAATAATGTGAACTCGAATGGCGGCAGAGAAAGAGGAAGATGGAAAAACGAAGGACAAGCATAAAGCCAGATAAAATAGAGAGGAGGCAGGAGGATATGGAAGAACTGGAATGCATTGGTTGCCCTGAAGGGTAGAATTCTTCTTTCTGAGTATTTAATACCATAAAAAGGGATTTAATGTAAGTAGGTGATTGGATACTTACTTATTACAAGCAGTGTCTATTCTCTTCTTAACCTCTGTGGAAACCTCCCCGCAAGGGGGGATTTCGCTGCATATTCTTCTGCGGACTGAAAGAGACTGAAAAACTGACTGTGATCAGAACTTGAATGGATTTCTGCTTTCTCCATGGATGATCACTGTCACACATAGGGCCTGCAATGTGTCCTACTTTCTGGTACAAAGGTGGTGATGATGTATACATAAAGTGGAGCTTAATCATCTCACTGCAGTACCTAAACCCCAGAAACAGCCCCAGCCTCAGCGAGAAAAAAAGAAGGAGCAAAAGGGTTATATCTTAATGAGAAAACTGAGTTAGAGGGAGATGAAGAAACAGGCTGAAGGCTCCTCTGCAAGTCTGTAGCGGGGAATGCGAAAGCAGCCTGCCAAACTGTGCAGCTAACATCTCAGTCACAAGTCTCCCCTTCCTCTCTTTGCTCTCAAATCCCTAGAAGCAGCAGGAGCAGCATAACAGAAACAAAAGATGTAGTATGCTCTCACTGACCCCGAACCTGAAGAGGCCTCTCAGCTCCAGTTCCACTTTGTAGAAGTGTGATTTCATAGGGGTCCGAGAATATGTCATGGTTGCCTGAGGGGCATAACAGGGGATGGAGAGAAAGGATGAGGGAGCAGCTAGGTCGTACCTACTGTCAGCACAAAATATACATAGCATTTTGGCTGGGACTGATTTTTTCCACAGTACAGCTGCTGACAGCCTTCATTCTGGAATTTTCACTCCGGAGTTTGTTTTTGCGTGTTTTAGCCAACTGTCTGCCCCTCCTGTCCCTGCAGCCCTCCTAAGCATCAGGAGAATCTGATGCTCCAGAGGGGCAGTGACAGCGGTGAGCACAGACTGATGATGAGATACCGCCTCAAGAGATGCAGATTCCAAGTGGGGTAGAGCTCCCATTGCAGACAGGGGACAGGCTCCTACCTGATGCAGAGCTGAACTTTTCTTGAATTTAAAATCTTCAGATCACTTGTATTAGACCCTCTGGTTCTAAGTGAATGTCTTGTTCTGACTCTACTTCTTAGGGTTGGTATAGGCAAGAGTGAAGAAACTTAATAGCAAAAATAAAAGGACACTTTTGAAACAAGGATAAAGGGTTTGGAAGGTGGCATGGAGAGGACAGGTAATTTTGCAGCTAGTCAGATGAAAAATGACAGATTATTTTTTTTTTTCCCCTGTAGCTAATAGGAAATATGAGATGTTTTTAATCAAATTATTTAGAAGTGGTGGTTTGTACTGTTAAATAAAATTCACTGCACTGAACTTTCTCTAGATATTAAGAGAACTAGAAGCAAATAATGAATTCTTATGTATTTTACACCTCTTCAATATTAAAACAATCTGATTTGGACAATAACAAAATGCCTGCTTCTACAGCACTGAGATGGCTTTTTAGTATTCCAGCTTCTAACACCCTGAATGTATGTATCTCCATAGATATACAGAGGCAAATATTGGATATACAGGATAACATTTGTTTATGATTCAAGATTAGCTTGCATATGAGAGAGGAAGGGGAAATAAATTACTGATTTTCTTTCAGTTTTTTTTCTATGTCTAGGCTTCTTGTCTTTGTATATATATCTTCGAAAAACTAGTTCTGATTTGGAAATGCAATCACAAAATAGTATGTTTTGCATGTACACTGTACTTATAGAAGGGCACAACAGTAGAAGGAGTTTATTAAATGATAGTTTATTTTAAAACATAAAAAGCAACATGCCATTGGAAATACTTCTAGTGTATCTATTAAGAACATTTTAAGGAAAAAAAGGGTTAAAATTGTACAGATATTGAATTCAGCTGGTTTTAAGCAAAAATCTATTGAACAGCAAAATAAAAGGTATTGTGCTGTGTGTTCCTGCTTAAAACTGAGAACAACACTGGAGCATCGCAGTTAATTAGCTCCAGTCAACATGAGATGCTTTACAACATTTCTCACATCGGTGCTTCATCTGGGCTTTAGAATAAACATTTCCCACACTCTGCATGAAGAAAATAACTGGAAAATACATAGCTTAGTTCTTCAAAATATGGAGGGATTTCAAACAGTCTTTCCCGCGCCAGAGAAGAGATTTTAAATGATTTCCATAAAAACAGAGATTAAACCACTGAACAGTGTGGTTTGTAATCCTGTTTGCTTAGCGTTGGGAGCAGGAGGGGTAATATCTGTTCTTAATCATCAAATCATACATATTGCTTTTTAAAAGATCTTTCAGCTTTTCTGTATTTATTGTATTTTTTGTGTACTTTAGTTATCTGTTACGCAAGAGAACTGTCTGCTCTGTAAAGGCATCATATAAAAATCTCCATTTAATGCATTATAAATAATGAAGTGCTACATAATAATAATTATTTCCATATTAACTGAATGCACAGCTGAGTTACCTGTATTAAACATCTACACTTTGCTTAATGCCTTTAAATAGCATCTGATTCTCTCTTCTTATTGCAACTATTCAACTGATGTTCTGGCCCAGAGGAGGCTGTGGAGTTTACTTGCATACAGCCAGTCACTTGCCAGGGAGAAGTACGCTATTTAATGGATTTTGTTTGTTTAATTTTATTTTGATTGTACAATATATGTACTTAAAAAGCTGAGACTCTTTGCATCATGTATTTCGAAGAGGCATGTAAAATGTGCTATTTTTTACAGTCTCAGAAAGGCACCTAACAGCTTCCCATTTTGCCTGACAGCTGAGATGAACAGTCTAAAATGCTTTCTTTCCAAAGAAGTGACTGCAACTTCACTTTCGTGAAGAATGCCAAAGCTTGTCCAGGGATTACTATTAGTAAATACATCAGAATACAGTATTTGCTTAAAAATGTATTATTTTAAAATTTGAGATTTATTATTCACTGTGTACATATTTGTAAATATATATTATTTTTGAGGTCAGAGGCAGTGCTTCCAAGCTCAGATGCTTGTTTTTAAACCAGGATATGTATCAGAGAATGCAAAAGACAAAAAAAATCTTTTGTCTAAAATGCCGTGCTGAGCGGAACAGCTTTCTTGTGAGCTTTCTGAATCCCGACAACATGTTTTCCTCAGACATTATTTATTATTTGCTCACTGTTTGTTGCTCTTCATATTTTAACAACAAATAAGTAGTTCTAAGACATTTTCTGCCTGTCAGTTGTAAATGTATCAGAGCCAACTGAACAGGGGCCACCTTTATTGCAAAAGTGAATGGGATTTGGGGATGGGATTAATTAGGAGGAGGGAATATAAAGACTCCTACTTTAAGAGGCAACTACCTTGTATTATTAGTTTGCTTGGTTTTGGAAAAAAAACAACCAAACCAAACCCCAAAAAACCCAAAACCCCCAACCCAAAACCCCTTGAAACAAAAATTGAAAACA
This sequence comes from Psophia crepitans, assembly GCA_013399095.1. Lineage (NCBI taxonomy): Eukaryota > Metazoa > Chordata > Aves > Gruiformes > Psophiidae > Psophia > Psophia crepitans. The sequence continues at coordinate 460,380 of VWZZ01004296.1, read as the reverse complement.
AAATGAAAAGCATTTTCAAAGACTGCTCTTTAGCCTCTCTGAAGTTTCATTTGTATTTAATAAACTGCTACTAGAATAGAGCATATGCCTTCAAACTATTTAATACTTCTATTACAGGAGGTATTCAAAACTGACCAGCAGGACAATTGTGCCATTCATGTTCATATTTCAATTAAACGTTTGTGAATGTGACACTGCTTCCTTGTAAAGGCCCCAATATTCTTAACATTGAGGGCAATTTCATGATCAGTGGTTAATGAAAAATTACATCGCTGACACCGTTTTTTAGTAAATACAATGTCAGTGCCATAATGCCAACTTTGACTATTAAAGTAGTCACAGGATTGTCTCTGAACTCACTGTTTCTTAAAGCAAATATATCTCAGGGAAAGGTCAAATGGTTTAGGTAAAAATATTTTAATCCTTTGTATAGACAAAGTTGTAAGGGGAATGATGTGAAGTTCTGAAAAGTTGAGATTAGGCTTTGGCTCAAGAGGATATACTGTATGAATAATTTTTTAAACCGAAATTTCAATCACATCATTTGTCATCATTTTCAACAGGCAAAACTCTCTTCCCCTAATGAGCAGAGAATCTGGTGCAGTGTGTACAAATGAAAAGAAAAACATTTGAAGAAAAAAAATATCACAAGCACAGAGCAGTCTATCAAACACTTCCATCTAGAAAATGCTGGTACTTAATTCTGGTCTTCTTCATGCTCCTTGGCTGAGGATCAAAAATCTTACTTGGACAAAACTCTCACAGCTGTCTTTCTCTAGATTTTTGCCTAAGCAGAAGTGACAAGAATTTGCCATTTTGTACACTAGCCTGGTTTTCTGCTCTCTCATACAAATTTTAAGCCACCGGCTTCAGCTGAATTATTTTTGGTACACTTTATTGAATGTGAAAGAACTGATTCTCTTGGATTATACATTTTATTTACATAATGTAAATGTAACTCAAAGTCTTTTCAAGAAATTAAAGCTAATGAAGCCTAGGAAATTTATTGATGGACTCGGGAAATCTTTCTGCCCTAATCTTCTCTTTTGTGTGTTACTTATTGTAATAGAATCAATAAAAACAACAGAACTGGGAAAGGAAGTAGAAGAAAGAAAACTCAGAACTGCAGGAAAGTCTATTTTTCCATTAATGGCTAAGCATGCGGGCACAAAGGCACAGAAGACAGCAGCATAGGGATGCAATATTCTACACGGAATAGTACAAGTCAGAATTAAATGAATGAGCTATATGAAATCCCAATCCAACTTTTATATCAGTATAAAGAAAACTGCTTTGTAAGGTGTGCCGCATACAATTATGAAAAGAAACTGAAGCAACATAAATTTTAGTGTTACGAGCAAACAAGTAAGAAATGAATGAAGGAACATTATTTGATAATCTATTTAGCAAATCTAACTGGGCCTGATCCTGAAGCCTGTTTTGGGCAAGATTTCCATAAATATGGTATTTGGCTGTAGGAACTGCAAGGCTTGGATCTAATAGCTGTGTCTGCAATTCTTTAATTAAAAAGACAAATTAATATATTTAACTTTTAACATTTTTTTAAATAAAGCAGCTCATTTGCCAAAACAAACTATTTCTCTTTCTGGGAGGAACATCTCTTTTAAGACCGTGCCTTTTAACTTTCAAGGTCTTAAAAATATTTCCTGTGAAACTTCATGAACAGATGCCTAAATAAGAAGGGGAACTGAAGAGAGCGCTCTGATCAAACACAGAGCTCATCTATCCTATTTGTGTTTATTAACAAGAAACCTGTGGAAAGATGCTCCAAACCCCCTTTATTTAGCCAACCAGTTCAATGGAACTACCTGCATCAGTTAGGAGAGCAGGATTTTGGTCAAATATGGGCTCAGCTGGACTTTAAGAAGAGCACAGAAACGGGGAAAAACTCTAGAGAAGTGTTTCCACTGGGGAGAGAGTGGTTTATTGCCAAAGCAGAAACATAAAAATTCAATCTGAAATACATGGATCTTACAGAATTAGCTGAAGTCAAAGAAGTTCAGACACACTGTGAACACACACTTTTATGCTGCATTTTGTTGGGGAGGGGACGACACGTAGCTTTCTCCCAGACTTGACTGCAGACAAAAATTCCTCTGAAGGACCCTTTGTTTGATCTCGTGGCTGAGTATCCACCTTGGGCTTTCTCCTTACCTATGGATCTACTGAGACGTGCTGCTGCTGCATTCAGCGAAATTGAGCCCTCACTGTGATTGGGATATGAGGACACATAATTAGCTGTGTTAGAAAACTGACCCTCAGTCTTTCATTAAGATGGAATTTTACCCTGTAAAATATGAATGAGTAAAGACATTTTAATCAGGAAAATAAAATAACCAAATGATTCTCCTCTGTTGTTATTTTTACACTGCAGTGAGACAATAGTAGGGAAACTCACTTTAGGTGATATCACTTAATTAGGAAAAGCATCCTAATCAGATCTCCCTCCAACTGCAATAACTGTAGGGAGTCAAGTACATTCCTCTATCAAAATAGCAAGCTGCAGTGAAGTATAGATATTGATATTTTAAATTGTGATACAAAAACAATAGCAGAGAAGGCACCAACACCAAGAAAGCAAACTCATCTTCTCTACATCCCCAATTTCAGGATTGCTTCTAAAATATACATGCTACAGCTCTTGTGACATTTCTGCACCTCCACTTACTAAAATAATGCCAGGATCAGGGCTGCCATAGCCAGGCCTCAATGGCTGCTGAGGGCCGTGGCACACAGACTACTCAGTAACGGAGCCCATCTCAGTCCTTGCATTTTCCTCATATTTCTGTCCATCTCCTGGTATTACATATGGGAAACCTGGAGCAGAATATGGACACAGAGAGGATCTCTTGCGGGAAGGTCCACGTGGTTAGCAGCTATATTGCCTTTTGGAAGCACAGTATCTCCACATCCTCTGATTCAAAGCAGTCCTTTTTTGGTGACTGTGGGTTAATGGTACAGTTAAGCCTTCTATAAGTACGCTTACAGTTTCCCTCTCTGCATTTATCTCCAATACTGTGAGTGCCTATTAATGATACATTCCACACCATTCAATTCTTTGCACAGGAAAAGTAGCTTTGGCTTACAGTGCCTGATACTCTGCCTTCTGCACAGGACTAATGCAAAGTCCAGGAACTTTGGAAATGCCCTTCAATTTCAGAGTAAATCCAAGGGTTTATTTCAGTGAAATGGGTTTTCAGTGAGACACCTCCTCCCGAACTACAAGTAGCCGTGCATAATAAAAGCCATACAGAATGGGAAGGGAAATAAATACTAAAGTACTACCAATTACATGCAATTAGTTGTATTGCCAACACCAATCATTGAAAAGTTACAAAACAGGCTTTAAAATAACAATTTTTAACATATGTGTAGGATCCTGTTTATGCATTTACTAAATTTGAATGTTTGGTTTTCCCCACCAGTTTTTCTAAGCAAGCAGCAGTTAATAACTCCAGAATTACTTTGGGAAAAAAAAAACCAAAATCAGTGCTCATATATTGGCTACAAAGTGTATGGCAGATTTAAAAAAAAGAAAAGATTTTGATACGGTTCTTCACCGAACACTCTGAAATGAAGCTGTCCTGGCATAAGAGGGCAGGTTCTCTGCTTAAAGGACATGAATAAATGTCTAGCTTTTACCATGTTGATGAAAAATATGGAAGCAGATTACCAGTACATTATAGTTATCTGTCCAGAATACTCATAAATGATGAGAAAGAGAGGGGTGTCATGAGAAAAAAAAAAGACTGTTGCTGATATTCAGGCTCTTCAAAACTAAAGCTGATTATGGAGAATTGTAGAAAGATCTCAAGACTTTTAGTAAGTGGCCACTAAAATGGCTGATGAACCCAATGTTGATGCATGCAAAGTAACAGACCTGAAGAAAAAAAATTCCCTTACATCGGGATCTATGTATACAAAGATGGGCTGTAGATTAACCAGCTGTGCAGAAAGGAGCTCTTGGGGGTCTTTTTGTAACGTTCTCTGAAAATATCACCTCAATGGTCAGTAATGACACATGTGGTACATGATATGTTAAGAATTACTGGAGTGGATAGAGAAGAAAACAGCAAGTATCTCCCTGTCAATGAATCAATCCATATGACAGCCACATATTAAATAATAGCCCTACAGTGAACTCAACACAAAGGAATATAGCAAGGCTACAATAGATTCAGAAGAAAAAAAAAAGACAGAATTATTAGAAGGATAATATAGTTTCTTACCAAGTCTTAGTTTAATACATTAAGACTCTTCAGCTGTAAGACCTATAAAGAATGACATGAAGGAGGTGAATAAGGAAAAACTATAGAGCGTCCAGCGAAAGGATGAAGTAGCAGATTTAAAAGTAACAAGAAGAAATACTGCATAATCTCTGCATAATCTTATTGTGGAATTCATTGACGAAGGATTTTGTAGGGTCAGGAGTACAAAGGGGTTAAAAAAACCCTAGACAAATTTATGGAACTAAAATCTTCATGTGGTTACTAGCCACAGCATGACCTCAATGCAACTTTCTCCTCAGGAAATCATTAAGCCATTGATTGCTTAGATGTGGAAGTGACACCACAGTAGTACCACGCTGTACTTCCCTATTAGATTCTGAGAGTTTGCTATTGAACGTTGTCAGACACCGTGTCCTGGAGTAGCTGGATCTGATCCAACACAGCCATTCTCTGGTTATGTTCACATGAGAATTTTCTGAAAAAAAAAAAAAAAAAAAAAAGAAAGAAAGAAAGCTGGTATTTCCATGTAGCCACATGCTTGCAGAAAGCAGAAATTTAAGGTAAACATAAATATTAGGAGTTTCCTGATTAAATCACAAGATGTGAAAATGCCCATATGACAACCTGGAGAATATGTATAAAATGTAAAAATTGTCATTGATTTTATTAAACCACAGTGCCATTGCCTTATCTTAAAGGCTGCAGAACTGGCTAGTTTTCATCATGGCTCTACTATGTATCTACCTAATGAGAAACAAGCAAAAGTAATTTTGACGCAAGGGATTGACCATAGCCTGGCTGAAACCATTTATTTCCAGCCTTTTCAAAGGATTTGGAAAGTGAACAGGAGCTAACAGGACTACTCGTAAACCACACAGTTTGAAAGACTGCAGGGTCACTCAAAGGTAACTTGCACATGGACAAAGGATGCCAGGGCAAAACAGGTGGGCATACTTCCAAAACAGAATGGTTCTGTCTAACTGCAAGGTCAGCTGAAGGAAAAAGAAAAATGGGTATACTGAAGGGAAATTCTACAATTCTAGGAAAAGCTTATGAGGGCAGGATAGGAAAGACAAAGATTTCTGCAGAGGTACTCTCACCTGAATGTGAAGGACACACAAGACTGACGAAGCGAAGAAACACCTGTAAGCGTTTGTTATTTTTTTCTACAGCTGTATTAGTTCAGGTATAGAGTGGCTGAGTTCGAGACAACAAGCTTTGTGTTGCCTTACTTTAACTGCTACATGTGCCTGGGAAGTGATAAACCAGAGCATGAAAAGTTGGAGCTTGGGGTACTCCCTTTAATGAGAACCCTGGTAAGCCAAAGCTGCTCTTGCAGGCTTGTGGCAGGTGGCCAGCAAGAACCCATTTTTGTAAAGGGATTAAAGACAGAAAGCAGATGCCTAGGATACATGTCAGAGATGTCAAGGAAAGAAGCGGTGCTGCAGCTTACTCAGACTAAGGGAAGCTTAAGAGCAAACTGATCCAAAAGGCTAGGGCCCAATCACGGAGTGCCTAGTGGGATGAGCTTCAGTAGGACTGAGTGACAGCGTCAGTGAAATACAGGTTTGAACAGGGGAGAGCAGAAAGCTTTGAGGACTGGTATTCGACTGCCTGTTTGTATACAGCCTGACAGGACGCAGTGCTAATCTCCTCTAGCCTACAGACTGAAGAAGAATATGCAAGCCACAACTGACTACTCCTGAGTTCAGTGGTCACCTTGGGTGCCCACGGCCAGTGCTGGGCGAGAGCACCCTGCCCGCTAGCTTCCACTGGGCATGGAGGGACTGCTGCAGAGTGGTCACTCTGCTCCCTGTACATCCAGGCTGCCAGGTCAATGTAGGGAAAAACTCCCTTGGCAGATTCTGCTCCACGCTGAATTTTACCGTGGAGTAAACAAATGCGTTTTTATTGTTCTAATGTTAAAAGTGATGTTCTGTAATGTGTACGCTACCCATATATTTCACTTGTAGCATGCACTGAATAACTGTTTTCCATTTAAATAGAAAGATCTACAACTCAGTCCAAATCTGCCACTCAGTTATGCCTCATTTAGAACGACTGAAGGTTCTTTTTGTCAGCTTTTCTAACCTTCCACACCCGAAGAATCTTCTGAACAAGCTGATAATCTAAAATATCTCTGAGGCTTCGTTTCTAAACACACTGTCATTTCGACATGTTCATTTATAAGGGCACCTTAGTTTGGTCCTCTGTATATTCTAGGTCGACACAAACATGTGATGTTCATGTTGCAGCAGTGGTGGTCTAAGTGTGTAAGTGAGAGCTGATGAAGCTGAGAAAGCACAAAGCCTTGAATGTTTTTTCCCCCTGCATAGCGGGTCTAATTGAAGATACTATGTCTACAAATCTCACGTCACATATCGCAGACTTGTACACTGTTCCACTGGAAAACAGATTTTTAAAAAGTAGCATTTCCTAGCTAAAACACTTCTATATTTTCATGCTCCTTTTCACTGTCAGAAAAAGACGAAGCCATAAATAATATTTTAGATCTACACTAATCTCAGTAAATATATTTGCTGTATTTTATGAAGTTACTAGAAAGTCTTTATTTGATTTTATCTAATTATCACATAAATGCAGGAACATTAAGTGGGCTGATGTCAGCAATCAGGACTGCTTGTTACACAACATCAGTAACAGGGGCTCAGGTATGAAACAACTGTAATTATAGGTATTTAGCCAAAATGTATGTCAGTTCTAACTGATTAGCTGTGTAAGTCTTTCTAAGTAATTGAAACACTTTATAAATAAAAACCGCGAATGTAGCAACCAACAATATAGACATAATACAGAATTTTGATTGATTGTACAAAGATACATAATTCTCTTTTTCTTTACTTTTGCTGATTGTTGCAAGCTTGTTCCTTCTTACAATTTCCTTATTGGATATTTTTGTCCTCCCTTTTTTGTGTCTGTAGTTTGTTTGGTTTGGGATTAACATAACAGTTAAGGGAAGATAAGTCTAGATGATGTTCAGCATATGTCTATCTTGCATGCCCATTAAAACCTAATTCTAAGATGGCAGGCATAAAAATAGTTTCTTAAAAATATTCATCATTGTTTCCTCCAGCTCCACGGTACAACTAGCCTGTAATTTTCAATGGACTTGGCAGCATGTGCATCATTCTGTCAAGTGCTGTGTTGCTAAGGCATTTATCCATTCAACACCACGTTGCAGCTATTGTCAATTGATGTAGCCAGCTTGTCATGGTGCAAACCAACCTTTACCAATATTTAAGTAATTCTTCTCTTTCTTGGGAATAAAGGTTAACTGTTGCTTTTCAACCAAGGATTCAAAAGCACAGACAAGGTGCAACGAGATATATGCCGTGCCAGAGCAATATAGGTATACTGATGTAGTATCAAACACTTATTTTCCATCAAGACCAGCCATATCTTATCAGCTACGTGATCGCATTAACTGATCTATGGAAAATATTTTTCTCTGGAAGGCATATGAAAAATATGTTTTGGTTAATGCCAGTTACGTCACATTTTATGACCACACTGAATCATTACATGTCACATAGCCCTCTCAAGAAGAGTCTTGCAGTGGGTCTCTGCAAGGACCTCTTCTGTACCATACATAAACGCCTCAAAGCCCAGATTGCTGCACATTTGGTTACTCCTGCATGTGCAGCAGAGCAGGTTTCCACTGCTTTGGCTGCTGAAATACGTAACTGCTGTGTACTTGCAACAGTCTATCTAACACTACTCTGAGAAGAATGAGCTAAAACAGCTGCAGTCTGTGGCCATGGTGAATATCCCTAATTTCTAATTAAATTCTAATTAAGAAGAGTATGAAAACAATCATCACACACTGCTCCCCCCGTATCGTCACCTAATACCATTTGCCCACACAGAAAGGTCACCCAGCCAGGTTTGGCTCCTTATATTCATTTATGGCTTTTTCAAAATATTTACTTTAGGGTTAAGACAGGTAGAGCTGTGCGCAGGCGCTGAAAGGTTTGCCATCGGACGCCACAGGCACTACCAGAGTTGACCCACCGGCCGTTCATATGAAAGTGTTAAGTTGCCTGACCTGAAGTGAGCTGTCACAAATTTAAGTATGGCAAAAAGCATGACTCACTACTATGTGCAGTTCCGAGAAGCCCTTAGTAGAGGAAAACATGTGACTTTGCACTTGCTAAAGCAGGGCCACTCTAGAGTTTACAGCTGCTATCAGCCCTCAAAGCTCTTCCTCTTCACAAACAACAGTGCTTTATGCATGAAGACTGTCTCGAGAGCAAGACAGAGGAGCTCTGATGGAACCATATTCCATTGACATGTGCTATTTTACACGTTCACTTCAGAGGAAAAATTCTGCTTTATCATTTACAGGATGTCTCTTAAGCACATGAAGCGTGTGTTAACAAGAGCTGGGATCGTGGGGGAATAGTGCTCCCCAGACTGTATGCTCGAAAACGGCTCCCTGCCCCCAGCAGTCCCCTCCCTCCACATCGTTTAGGTTTACTTTCCTGCTGTTACTTGTCCTCCTCGCTCATACCATGATCCTAGCACCACTTGTGTAACCAGGACAGTGCTAAAGACCCAGTGCCAGCACTTTGAGGAAAAAGAGAAAAGAAGAGAATACGTGGACTGAGAAAAGCCGACAGAAGAGGCATCAGATGTGTTGCAACTCTGTGCTGTCCTCCTTTACACACAGCCTTTGTTGTTCCTTGTGAGGGCATGTATTTTCACAGGGACACAGCCTGAGGTACCCACTCACCACGTTTTCAGAATGCCACAGCAAAAAACCTTTCCTCCACCAGCTGTGCTGATGCTGGACTTCACCCTTTCGTGGCTGGCTGCTAAGGAGCCAGGAACAAGTTATTGTGACCATGGGCTGAAAAGCAGGCAGGAGACATGCTGCACGCTCTGGTTAAACCACGCTCGCCAGTGCTGAACAGAAGGGGAGTTTTACACCTGGGTTTTCTGTTTCCACTTCTTTTAAATTCATCAAACATGAAGAGATATATCAGCTAGAAATACTCTGGTAAACCTTAGAAATTATTTGGTTGGGAAATCATGTAGCTACAAAATGATTTGATTAGGAAATCATGTAGCTACAATAACAATGTGCCTCTCTCACAGGCCAAAGGCAGGTCCGCTGCATGGCTGTCCCTGAGGATGCTCTTGCAGCACCTTTAGGTGCAGAGGAGTGGTACGGGGCTGAACGAAGGGAACACGTGATATATCATATGACAGCACACATCCTTCCAGCAGCTCAGATGAAAAGCGAGCGTGTCCTGGGAGCTTGCCTAAAACTGCCTTTAGTCTCCTGCAGCACTCCCTCCCAGCCCTGGGCTGTGGTGTAAGGTCCCACAAGGGGCCCACCCTGGCTGCAAAGAGCATGGCCATTAGGTAGGTGGTAACAAAATGCTGGGAGGAGACTCCCTCCTGGAGAGAACAAAGTTTGGGGCTCCTGTTGCTTAATCATCTCTAAGGTGGACCCTACGGTTGGCATCCCTACACATGTCCCTTGTCCTGCTGAGGGAGGACAGTGGCACCCTGGAAATCACCCTGGAGGTATGTGCCCTTCCTGAGGCCTCCGCGAGGTGCTGCCCCGCCCGAGGGAGGGTCACGGCGCCGGGGAGGCCCTTGACCTGCCTGAGGCAAGGGAATGGCACCCATGCCAGGCGGTAAAATGGTGTCCGTGAGGTGCTGCACTGCCCAGCGGCCGGCTGCGCCAGCGGCGGCACCGCGGTCCCAGCGGCGGAGCGCGCCCCGGGGCTGAGCACAGAAGCACGGGGTAGCACCGGGGCCGGGGGACGGCACAGGGCTTCTTGGCTTCCCGTGCTCCCCTTCTGTGCTGCCCGTTTCCTCCCAGTCAAAAATAAAATAAAGCGTAAAAAAAACAAAACAAACCATATTTTCGGTGAGTGCGGCCGGTGAATTTCAGGCTACCCCTGCGGACACGTTTTATGCGGGGCGGTGGCGCT
>VWZZ01004296.1:321016-449654 GCA_013399095.1 Psophia crepitans | reverse complement strand
TCCTTCCCAAACATCCCGCTCTCCGGAGTTGCAGCTCCGTCCCTTTTTACGCCGTGCCCTACTTTGTATTGGCTGGTGAACAAGCCTGAAAATGGATATTACAGCTTTTTATGATATAATATCCCTCTAATTGGTGCTTCATAGGGCCGTGCCTGAATTCTTTTCAATTAAGCCCTAAACTACAGTAACTGTTTCCCTCGGTACATGCTGGAAAAGCCATTCACGAGAGAGGCGACTGGTACTGCACAATTCCAAAGTACCTTTAATGTGTCAAAAATGTTTTGTGAAGAAAGCAACACTGTAAATGCAATCACCTACATTGGTGTTCCCATTGTTAAGCGGGAGCCAAAGTATTGCTAATTGTCCTGCGTTTTAGCTGGGTTTTTAGAGCATTATGTAGTAAGTACACCGAAGGGTCAATTTGTGAAGTGAAATACTTAGCATGCAAAGCGTAATACAAGATGCTGTGTAATACTTGACCTCTCAGCATAATAAATGTAGCAGTGAAACGCTGTGCATTCAGGATTTGCTGAATAGAGCCTCCGCAGAGGAACAAAACCAGAAAATGTTCTCTTCATTCCTTTTTTTTTTTTTTCACTAAGCGAAAATTATTCTTTATAATGGCCATTGCAGCAATTAGCCAGCATTTGGGGAGAATAAATGTGCAGAAATAGCAATTTCTTATTTTAAATGAGATTTTTGTATGGAGCCTGCAAATTACTTGGAGGTATATGAATAATTGTTGCCTTAGTTTTATGCTACAGAATAGGGTGTGGGTGGGTATAAAGATTTCCTATTTGCAGTTAAATGTTTAGACATTTTATTATTTTAATTTCACTTTCAGTCTGTCTCGATTGACCCTGCTTTCCCCACTGATCATTTCATGTATGCCAGGAAGCAAGTACTCAGATGATGGAAGCTTTCCAATTAGAGCTTTATGGTTTGTGTGTGTGTGTGTGTGTGTTGGGGGGGGAATGTGTGTGTCTTTCCTTTTTTTTTTTTTTTGGTTGCTTTTTTATGAATGTGACATGTAAGTGCAATCAGGTTTTACTCTGGAAGCTACTACGGTGCTTTGAATTTAGCTTGCTAAATCAAAACATTTTAAGAATGTAGCATATTTGATGGGCACTTCTCATTATCCCCTGGAATGGTAAACCTAATTGGTGCTTTATTTACACATTTTAAAGGTTTTGTGCTCAGAAAAAAAGAGATGCAAAATTCTTTCTCTTGGGCCTTCCAGATTCCTGCATTGAGTTTTAAGTGGATTGAAATTTTTGTGCTTCACTTGCTGAAGTGGGAGAAGTTTTGTGAATATGAAATTAAAACACTTTCAGAGAAAGCGTGGAAAGTCCTGACAGCTAGAATGTAGTAGGAACAGTTTGTTTCGAAAAAATTAATAAGCTTCATTGCGCATTTCACTAGAGCAATGCTGGAAATGTACACCTCGAGTAATGGATCTTCCAGTATAAGTCTCTAAACATTTGACCAAGAGAAGAACTTGGATAACTGACTTAGAGTATGTAACTTCCTCTTACTTGATCTAAAACTTTCCTCCGCTGTGTGAGTTCACTTCCTGCACTCTTATTCCCTGCTAGCCACCCATCCTCCCTTCTCTAAACTGCACGTTAGCAGGATTGCCTCTGAAAGTGTGATTTCTTGGGCAGTGGAATGACATAGTCTGAAGACAAGCACTGTTCTCTTACCTAGTCCATAAAACTGAATGGCCTCAACAAATAAGGATTCTTTCACATAATTTGTTCCTGTTCTTATAATAATGGCAAATATTTTCCACAATTCTTGTGCTTTAATAGTGTTTGGGGCTTTTTTTTAAAATTGGTAATAAATAAAGTTCCTTTTTGATTATATGCAATAATAGGTTAAAATTAATAATTCAATGCTGGTATCTTGTTTAGGCCTGATCCTGCAGTCACTGTGTGTTTCAAAACTCCTTCCACTTCATTACAGTGTCTTGTCTGCAGGGATTTTTGATTGCAGTCCTGAGCTAAAAAGCAGTCAGTTTGTATTTCATGTACCTTTAGAAGGAATTACTGTAAAATAAAATTAGCCGGTGATCATAAGAAATACAGTTACATCATATTCTGTATTAAGGAGTCATACATTTTTCAGTAATCTTTCTTTTTCTTATCATCTAATATCTATTTTTAATGGATCTTTTTCATAGATGAACAACTAGCCCACAAAATGAGTAGAACAAGTGTAGAAATTACCAATGAACAAAACCGTAGTTTGAGATCTTCAGCAGTTTCTACAATGAGTATTTGGGAAATCAAAAGTATTGCTATTAATGCTGCATACAGAAACTTTTAACTTACTCAACAAATTGGAGTCAGATTCCATGAATTTATGTGCTAGTAGAAGCATAGGCTCCACATCAGTGATAGTAATAATATATTATGCTGCAGGGTTATATTTACCATGTGTTTTTGGCAGCGTGATGTGCCTTCAGCCTACCATGATATTTTCTGTGAAAGTTCAGATCATCTTTATACTGTTGAAAGAAACTGATCTAGCACAGAAACATCCCTTCTAACTCAAACATTGTATTCGTTTGAGTACCAATGTGTCCTCATCTGAGTTGGAGTGCTCACTGTTTAGTCTCCCCTGAGTTTGCAGTTCTCACACTGTATGAACAGCTAGGAAAAAATCTTTGGTAAGGTCCTCTGCTGAGCTATATTCTCTGAAGCCGGTTACTTTGTACCAGCAAACTGTTTCCCAGAGATTTATATCACTGGAAATAAAAATTCTAACTGTCCTAATGGAATCCATGGGACTCACTTCTAGCTTTCAAACATCCCAAGATACTAGATGAAATCACGTGAGTGAATTGCTATGATGTGACCTACATGCTGTTTGATTTTTTGAGGTATCCAGAATTAGATTCACAGTATAAAGAAAGCTCATCTTAGCAAGAGAAGGTGGAGAAAGCAGCAGACTCAATAAGATACTCAAACTCTCCCCCAGGATCCTTAAAACTTCTATGGTTCAAAATATAAATTTAAAAGATCAAACAATAATTATGAAACGCACTGCATAAACTTGTGTAGCATATCTTCTGTATGAGTGCCATCTTTGGCAGCTGCTGGGGAGTGTGATGATAATTGGTTATACCAGACCACTCATGGGTAGTCTGTTACAATTAAATAAAAAGTTCAACTCATATTTCATAATCCAGTCATGACCAGAGCCTTCATAATAATAGTTGTAAAGAAAAAAAAGTATTTTGTGTTAGGTCCATACAAAATGTTCCCAGGTAACATGTTTTCAATATATATTGCAAAAGCTCCAGTATGAAAAGGAAGTTTGTAATGAACTTTTGCTTCTCCCAACTTTGAGAAGGTACAGTCGGTGAAACAACAGATAACACGCCCCTTCTGCAGCGTCTTTGCTCTGTTGTGCCTGTTAGTCTTCAGTACGGCATATAAGGAAAAGTTGTCGAGGACTGTTAAAAGCACACGTTAAAATCAATGTGTGTATCTAGGAAAACTAAAGACTTAACTAAAGCAAGCCCTGGCAGCCATCAGTAGCATTGTTCAGCCAAAAAAACAGAACTGAAGGAACCACAATTTCTTCAACCCCATTTTTTTCTGCCGTAGCTACTTTTATAACGTTACTTATATATTTCTGTGCTTCAATGGTTAGTTCTCTAGATAGACAAAAATAATCTAACCATTAGTAAGTCAATGTCCTTACACTTGGTAGACGCTCTCACATACAATATCACTAATTATTTCTTGATCCAAAAATAAAATTCTCTGTCTTTGGTGCTTCATAGGTACCACTGATAAGCTTCAGAGATACAGGAACCTTAGAACTGATGCAGGGGCCAGCCTGAGATGATGCTTAGCAACGTGTATACAACCATGGGCACCTAATTCACTGTATAGACTTGATTTTCAAAATAAACAGACACATTTCTCACCACTTGAGAAAATTTTAATTTATTGCCATGTGTATATTCAGGGGTCTAATTTTAAGCAAATAGGCATCTATTTGTACATGCTTACCCTTTTCTAGAACAAGGAAACTAAAAGTGCTCTGTTGAGGTCAATTTACTGGATGGGAAAAAAACCCCTCTTCACCTAAGATAAGACACATCTATCTATCTTGTAAAATCAATACAGTTTCTTTCCAAATATGTACAAGGATGAATGTAGTCAAGCGTTGCCTGCCAATATGGTATGTGTATTTACAAAACAAGTTAATGAACACAAACACTTTTCCTCATCTTCCATCTAGTAAATACTTTACAAGTAGAAAAATTATTAGATTCGGTGTGCTCTGTTCATTAGTGGCCCCTACTTCTTGTAAAACAGAAAGTTATGGCTGGTAGGCAAGGTGGTGTTCTTTGGTTCATTAACTTACTGCTAGATGGTCATGAGTAGTCATATATTTAGGGAGGGAAAAAGGCAGCTTTGCAATTGCTGTCCATAACTGCCTCCCTCCGGTGTTCTTGCAGATTCACCCCTACGTGTAACTTTTCTCCATAAGTAGACTGCATGCATATGATCGATTAAGAAACTGAATCAAGTATTCCATTCACAAAAATAAGCTATATGCTGTGACCTCCTAAGTCTTTCACTTAAGCAGATCCATAATGTAAAGAAGTGTAATTGATGGTGTACTTAATAGATTCGATTCAAATTTGTCAGGACAAAAAAAAGTCTAAACAGGTGTTGGGAAATAACATAGCACAGCATTAACCCGGCCTTCAGAGGTAACCAAAGGACATGTATTTTATAAGACAGGATGGAGGGTTGGGAATATATCAGGATGAAACAAGTTAAAGAAGATCCACCTGGCTTGTCTTGTTTCTTCTACTGATTGTTTTCCTTCCTGCAATTTCTTCTTATATATATTTTTTTTTAAACTGTTGAACTGCTGAATTGATTAGTTTTGCATGACTTACAGAATACTCAATCAATACAAATCATTCCACCTTACTTTTTGATGTATTAGTACCATATGTGATATTTTCTTCAACATTTCTGTTACCCCCAAACATAGTCCAGACAGTTCCATGAGAAATATAATTGCTTATACCAGAGGTCAAATTTTATTCCAATTTTATGGTGTCAGCTCTGTATGAAACCAGCAGGAAATGTACCTGTGTGACTTGAGAAAGGAAGTAGCTCCAAGGCTGGATATGGTTTGCCAAAGGACAAAAATGCTCTAGATGTCAATGCGTAAGAGAAAAAAGGAGACAATGTAGAGATATATACAAAGAAGCTAATTGCATTAGTTTTAAACTAAGATTGTCAGTAAAGTGAACAATTTAGCAACAACTGTAGAGCAGTATAGGAGCAGTTGCAATAAATTAAATGGAAATTAAGGTAAAGGCACTCAAAGGTCATGATATAAAATGGTACAAGATGAACAGAATGCAATGAAAATTTGAGTTATTTGCCATATCACAATAAGCATAAAAAGATGTGTGAAATTTATCACTTTCAATCATCATCTTTCTTTTTGTGGAGCATCATAAAGATGTTTATCTAGGCTTTTTCTGTGAATTTGCTGATGAATCCTAAAATTCCAAATGAATGAGATCTGGCTTTTGAATGAGATCTGGCTTCAGGTTGAGATCAAGTGAAACCATTGATTTACTGTTAATTCAGTATAAACATATAAACAAGGACAGGTTATCCACTAGAATTTGCGTATTTATGAATCTTGGCAAACTATCCAGGACTATTGAGTTTTTCATGAGATCAAATCTGAGCAAGTTTCCTTTGGCTGCAGTATTAATGCTGAGTATTTCATGTAATACTGTTTTGTTTCCCCATATGGATAGATAGACGCAGTATAGATAGATAGTTGTATGTATGCATGTGTGCATTTATCCAAAACTTCTCAAATATATTTCTTCATGCACTGATAATGTTGAATCTCTATGTGCTACATAGTATTCATTATATATAAACAAAAAAAAATTCAAAAAAGGTAATGGTTATATATGGAACATTATCTTTCAATATACTAATTCATATAATGGAATTCATCCATAGATTTGAAGAAAAACTGAAGTCTGGAATTTTGGTTACGTAATTTTTTTCAGCATCTAAAGCTAACAAATATGATAATCTGTCAGACTGAGGTGGAACTTTGACCTATTGCAATAGGATTCAAAGCTGTGTTTTAATTTTATAGCTACTGAAAAGCTTGAACTTTAAGGTAAGTGTTTTTACTATGAAACAGTAAGCATTGCACGGGTTAATTAGCTGCAGACTTCATTTTCCTCACATATTTAATTTGGAAAGCAAAAATTAAGGATCAAGAATTAATTAGCTATGTACAAACTATGAAAAAATGTTGAGGCAAGTGCTGTCTTGGTAATTCATGACTATATTTAGACATTGTAATCATTAGATTTTAAAAGAAACAAGCTAATTAGAACATTTTTTCAAAGTCACACAGAGGTCAGGGATGACAGCGACCTTATGTAAAATGGAACCTAAATATCTGCTATTCTGCACATTGTATGGAACTGGTACAGTAAGGCTAAAAAAGCCTTTTCCTGTTCAATGAGTTGGAATTAAACATGCTAATTTGAGATCTCCTTCAAGTATTTTATTTAACTACTTTGGCCTTTAATTCCTTTATATTGCATCATTTAATGTAATGTTATTTATATATATGAAGCACATTATACTTATTAACCAATGTGCAAAAATCTAAAGTACAGATTTTATGTAATGGGCTAATTACAGGACTTTAAAGCCACCTACTGAGTTTTGCTAAGCTTAACAACAGGTTCACTGAACTGGATAAATTTATTCAAACTTGTGGAAATGAACCCCATTCTATGTGCAACCGTACTGGGAAAACACACAAATTATACCTCAATACCAGTTTAATGGGTCAAACAGTGAACCTGAATGCCAAACTTATCTACATCTTGCAACAGCAGAGAAGCTATAGGCCCTGTGTGAGAAGAGGAAGTGCCCATTCACAGTTTTTTCCTCAAGTCTGTAAATAACTTAGACTGGGTATATGGGATGAGCCAGATTTTCAGTGTATGTAGAGTTGGCTTAATTTTTCTTATGGTGGCCTTTGAAGCTGAGGTTTTAAAATGCAATACACGTATCATATGCAATTGTAGGAGAAACGTAGAAGATATGACCCTTTACTATATCTTCCTATTACACCTACTATGTGCATGTTTTATTTGTTTGAATATGCTTTTAAAACCAAGTCTTCTTCTATCGGTCATTTCATATGTATCCATTAGGTCTGAATTTCATCTAACTTGTGTTTGTAAGTTGGGTCCAATTTAGTCAAAGTTCAGCGACTGGATCTTTGTCCAAATGGAATGAAATCAGAGTCATGACAAAAAATCTCTTATTACTATGCTCCTAAGGTAGCGTTGAATTTTTGGCTTCATTATCTGAGGAGTCTAGAAGAGGTTTAGGTTTCCTGCCTATTGGTAAAAGTCTCACAGAGGTTCACAAGGCTTCTACTTTCCTTGGATATCCAAAGTCACTTCATTATTTACCATCGAGTTAGTTCAGATTTACATCAGTGGAATTCAGCAAAATATGTCCCCTAGTAACTCTCTTTTCTTTTTTTTTTTCCATCTTTGCGCAATATTCAAATAAAAACAAAATGCAAAGGCCAGCTTTCTTACTCTAGTCATAACCCGTCCTTCAGAAATGACAAAGCAGTTTGCTGTTTTAAACACCACTGTAGTCTAAGGTTCATATGTGACTTTTTCATTTGCATTGTTCTTCAAAAGTATCGTGCAGTTATCTAATAAAAATCTTTTCTCAGAAATTGAGTATTCTGTTGCTGAGATTTTATGTATCTATATTCTGTTTTGGATAACTATGCATAATCTATTCAGTAGCTGACATTTGGGTCTTGATAGATACATTCAAGCATGTACTTTCAGGAATAATAATGCCAGTGCACTGTGTTCTACAATGTGTGCAATGAAAATGTGCCTCATAAAGCCCATAATTGTTGCTTAAGTTACAAAGATGATTTTTTTCCCCAGTAAATGAGGAACAAGCCACATAATCTTGCTAACACTGTATGCCCAGGAAAGAAGAGTTTAAATAAGAAATGCATAAATTTAGCAGACTGCTGTAACAAATGAAATGGTGTAGCATTGAAAACATTTGAGGCAATTAATCAATGCTGTGTTTGCACATATCATTAAATATATTATACTAAGTTTAGATTTGATTTCTATGCTTCTTTTATAAAGAGTTAAAAGAAAATACATTTGAATTCATGCTGATACTGAAAACATGCTCCTAGCTCCTAGTTTCTTGGATTTCGAATCATTTCCATTAACAAACAGCTATTTGCCCTCTAATAAAATATGTCATTATGCTTTATTCACATCACACAAAAGAATCACTGAAAAATCGCCCCAATGATGGCCAATAATTACACATTTTGCTCCTGCACGAGCAATGAAGAAATCTGTTCATTGGAGAAAGCAGGTGCTGGGGCATCATGCTAATAGTCAATGTGTGCCACAGTAATTAGCCATTGCAATTGCTAAAATTAACAATTAGCTAACATGCAATTCTCTTTTTGCAGGCTGCAGTTTACTTTGTATAATCCTTGTATGTTCTTAGTAATTATTCTGACAGCTTATTATTTTTATTTTTTCTGGTTTGAACACAGCTTTAACATTTGAATCAGTCTACCCAAATGTTCAACAGGCAGTATGAAACAACTGCTTCACTAGGCAATTTCTAAGGAACAAATTTGTTTTTATTCTCAACTTTGTATTGTTCAAGAAATACACAATTCTTTTGTAGAGTAAGAACTTGCCATCTTACTTGGGAGCTTGGGACCACAGCGAAGGTATTAAGGCTTTTTGACACTGGTAAGAACATAGGATCACCCCAAATTTTTGGAAAAATTGCTATGAATTATTCTTTGCAGTCAGGTTCCAAATAATTGATTCATGGCCACTGGTTGTCTGTGGAGCTCTTGGTGCCAGTCTGTGGAAACTTGGCTCATCACTAAGTTCTAATTCTCTTTGTTACTACTGTTGGGTAAATAATGCAAAAAAAGTCATGGAATATTCCAAACTCTTATCGCTTTTCATGTGAACATGTGGTGGTGTTGTCCCTGGAGTTCTTTGATTTACAAAGGCTTTCACTATCCTACTAGGAATCCTTCGGAATCAGCACTAGTGTATCGTTCATATTGTAGAAATGAAAAAAACCCAACAAACCAAGCCCCCAAAACAACCAACTCAAACCCCAGAAACGAGTAGGGACTATCATGCACAAATTAATGGTATGCCCTCATCTTGAATACTGTATGTTGGTCTTGCAAGCCATCTCAAAAGAGGCTTACCAGTAGACACAGAAAATAAATTCTACAAGGATGAGCAATGATGTGGAATGGCATTGGAATTGGGAAAAACGACTGGGAATTATGGACTGACTGGGATATAGTAGAGACGTACATTTATAGGTGGTGTGAAGAAAGTGAGTGAAGAAAATTAATTGCATCTTCTTAAAAAAATAGTTTAAAAGGCTCAAAAGCAATGACTTTTTCTTAGGGTGCATAATTAAGCTGTGAAATTCATTGCCACAGGATGGCATGGAGCAAATGGCTAAACAGGCTGAAAGAAGAAATGGTTGGATTCATAGCAGGTAGGTCCCCTCAGATCTACTCATGTGGCCTCAGGCTCAAAAAGTCTCTGAAACTGGAAGGATATGCAATTGGATATCAGGGAAAGCTCCGTCCACACATACACATCTTTCCCTTGAACATCTTACACCTCCTTCTAAGCCGTTACAGAGAGGCTTCCAGAGCTAGTTGAAACTGTGGTTTGACCTACTATAGTCATCTTTTGTTTCGTTTAGCAATACACGCTGTATAAAAATCTCCATAATGTGCTACAGCAAAAATGCCAAAGAGTTGGATTTTTTCCCAACATATTCAGGTCAAAATTCAGCTGACATATAAATCTGTGCAACTCAGTTGAAATCAGTGAACACTGAAGTATTTACATACATCATACCATGCATGTTTGATCTGGGTTTTTTTGGGGTGTTGTATATTTTTTTTGGTTTTGGTTTTGGTTTTGTATGAGTCGATAGGTAGAGATAACTGGAGCCACTGAAAACACCGGTAGCTGACTAACCAGAAGGGCCATATTCTTCTCCAGCACAGGCTTACACCTGTGTAACTCCAGTGACTCCAGTGGAATTCTTCCCAGTTTTATAGGTGTGAGAGGATAATAAAGCTTGAGGAATTTATGTAATCTTCTGTAATCAGCATGGCATCTGTAGCTGGCACCAAACCAAAAGCAGTTTTTTAAACAGTTCTTTAAAGCTCCTCCATGTTTTTAAAATATTTTAAAATGTGATTTGCTCCTGTGCATACTAACCAGCAAAGCCATGTTAGAGAGAAGTAAGCTGTCTCAGCAGCTGTAGTTTTTCACCTTATTTTTTACTAAAAAAGCTCAACACAAATGGAGTCGGAAAGAAGCAATGAAAAAATTCTCTGGGATAGATGTGATTTTCCCCAAGAAGATGGAATGAGGCAGGAGAGTGACACTAAACTGTGGAGTCCAAGCCTTTAGTTAAGGCAGCAGTGGCTGAAGAATCAGTTACAAGGGTGAGGAGTCCGGCATGTTTCAGCTGTACCCAGCACGTTAGGCTCAGTAGTTCTGTGACTTCCATGCAATAGTACAATCAGTGATGGAGAACAGCCAATGAAAATGAGAATGGAAAATGCATTCCATGTCTGAGGAGCTATCTGATATTTAAGGTAATATTCTTGATGACCATAACTTCTGTGGACTTGAATGAAAATATTGTCACATTCACCAGCTGAACAACTAAACTCGATAGCCACGGAAAGAATTAGCCACTCATGGGCGGTTTAAGTACCTACAGCGAAAGGGGCAAAGCTCAAGGTTTCTGTCTTAAAGCCACAGGCACTCAATACCTATAGAGACTTAAATTTTAGCTAGAAAAAAATCTGTGCATGTCTAGATTGCTGTCTGTGTCACCCTAAAGAAGAACCTTTCTGTTGTCAACGATAAGCAATATTGGTAAGCTGAGCTTCACAGTGGCCCATGAGGGGGGGTATATCCTGCCAGCACCCCCTGTGGGGCAGAGTCCAGCACACAGGAGAGTGACATTTTAACTCTGCTAGTCAGGGCTGATGCGAAGCTCCCAAACTTCCATCTTCACCCTCCAAAGAAGAAGGACTTACATTAACACACTGAGCAATCTGTTGGGTGGCTGAGGCATTGATACACACTTATTTCTGTTGCTTCTGATACTGTGTCACAAGTGCTATTTTTTGCTCTGGTACAATTTTTCCCAGTCTGGTTCACCAGGAGATGTGTGTAGGAGAGAAAAAGCTTCAAATAGGTGCTGGCCTTTGAATTTGGTTTCCATAGGTAAATGTCCACTGTTTGTACATTTTCACAGGTGCTTCAAAAGATTAGACAACTTAACTAACTAGAAAAAAGGAGACTTTTAGCTCTTCAGTGAGTCATACCTGTTGGATAAACTACAGAAGCACCCTCAGGAGGAGGGAACTTGTGACTTCTTCAACCTGTGCAATTACTTAAGTGCTAGGCTCAGCTGTCATGCATCTCACATTCCTTCTCTCTGTCCTTGCACATTCTCAGTTGTTTTCTAAAAAGTGGAACACTCTCTACAGGGGCATTGGCATTACTTCTTTGGTTGGGCCTGATGCCTTCCCTGGGTACATGGAAACCCCATTTCAGGGTGAAATCTGGGCATGTGCAGCTGTCTTTTTTACACAGCCCTTCATATGGTCAGAAGGAAGGTGTGGCCTTTGGCAGCCAGGTGCTTTACAGGATGCTCTGAGGCCAGATTCCTGGGCCACCCCATAGCATACGCAACTTTGTGGACCTAGGCATAAAACTTGATTATCTGAACCCAAGAGAAAAAGATTTAGAAGAAGATTTAGGAAACAGAATTTCCCCTGTAAGTCCCCCCACTAAGCAGAAAAAAAGATTTCGCTGGAACGCACCAAATACATAATAATCTTAAGTGCCAGCAGTATCTTGGCTCTTGAATTCATCAGTGAAGTATCTGTTAGTTGTATGCATCCCCCAGCCTTCGTTCCACAGCAAGCCCTACAACTAAAGACAAAAGTCAAATCGCTTCTGATCATGGCTTCATTGTCATGTTCCACATCATTTTGTTGAGAATTAAATACCATATTCAATCCTGGTGGGAACAAAGAAGAGAGAGGAAATGAAAAGCTCAAGCTTGCATAGCGATAATACACATACATAGCGCACAGATTTCCCTGAATTGGGGAAAATTAATCATATTAACACAGCGGTCTACCTCTATGTGTATACTTGTTGAAAGAGATGAGCTCACATCATCCCTGTAGATCATCCCCATTAAAGCCATCTTGTTTCTCCAGTAGCACACAGTGGTCCAAATGATGGGCTGTAACATGCCGTTTAGGAAGGCTCAAGTCACATTAGGTTAGAATACTTCTATACTGCCCACATTTAGTCTTTTCTCTAATCTGGGTTAAAGGTTGTAACTAGAGTATGCTTGGACTCTAATGTTAGTTCTCAATAGCTACTGATACATTTTCCTGTGAGCATTCCTGCTTGAAAATGTTCCCTTTTCAAGTTTATCTTGCTGAATCAAAGGCTGGGGGAAGTGAGGGGTATTAATGTCTCAACTCTCTCGCACTGTCTCTGCAAGCTGCTTAAATCGCTAGCCTCAAGCCTGTGGTCCACTGTAACTATTGAAGGGTTGCACCACCTTGCTTTCATCCCAGATTTCCCCCACTGGATATAAGGCTTAAAGTACAAACACAGGGGAATTAAAATTTTACCAGTTCTCTTACTTTACAATTACCCTAGGTCACCCATACGGTATAAAATATATTTAATTACCAATTTAATATATACATTTTGTATGGCTTGGGCATGCTCATGTCATAAGATAATAGAATAAAAATAAATAGATTATGATTTGCTAAGTTATAAAAAATATTTTGGTATATATCTAGTATTTGGTGTATAAATTTGGTATACAATGGTTCATCATTTGTGAACGGGGTAGCAAAAATTATTTACTTAGGGCATCCCAAGACAGCAGTGACAATATTATAGCACTATATTCTGTACCTGATGCATGTCAAATGGTTGCCAAACATGATACCAAAAAAATTTTTGTGGCTGTTGCTATTTTTGTTTCCTTTAGTAGAGACTATTTTATATGTTTCTGCCTATAAGACCAAGGGCTTCATTAATTCCAGTCTAACAAGGCTTTGAAAGTGTGGAACTGATTTAATAAAGACATTTGTGATGACATGAAATTCAGGATTAATTCAAGATAAGTCACAGTTTCTCTATATCCCACTGCAAATACTTAGAAATCAGCAACTTCTGTATCATGAAAGATCACGAGCTACCAAGTTTTAAATTTATCTTTGGACTAAACTGAACATGGTCAATGTTGTATTTCAGAGAAGTATCATAGTCCTTTTAAGAAAATATATCATAGTGTACAGGCATTTTACTGATAATCTTTATAACAACTCAGCAAAAATATCTTTACAACATTAGAAATTTGGCACATGGAGCAAAGTCTAGATTTCTGAGATTGCTCACTTGGTGCTACTGGTGCTACCTGGAGCTTTAGTGCACTTAGAGCACTGCATGGTGGCTCACCTGGCAATAAGACTTCTGTTACTTCTTGAAATGATGTATGGCTTCTCAAGAGATGAATCAAGAAAGTTGACGGGCTCATGGGCAAAAGCTTCTGAAAATCAATGAGAGGTTTACTGCTGACTTCAACAGGCTTTGGATCAGGCTTATGTAGAGATCTTCAGATACATGAATGTTACGTGGCTGATCCCTCTGAGAGAGGAAGACACATAGTAAGGACAGAAAATCATCACTCCTTAGACCCTCTAAGTAATCTAAATGCCTGTGTTTCATTTCATTCGTACTGGCTCCCAACACAGGGGCACAAAATACAAAGCTAAATAATCTCCAGAGCCACGATCAATTTTAGAACAACGAAGCCTGTTTTATTTTACCATCATACTTGTTAAAGATGTGCTAAGGATTACATTTTTAGCTAAGAATGTTAAGAAATTTGAAATTAATTACACATTAATATACATTTACTATGTTATAAAAAGTTGTTATATGAAAGGAACCAAGCTGTTTATTAAATGAACTCACTTTTTTGCAAACCAAGATTGATTTAAAATGTGCAACGGCATATTCTCCAGAACAAGTATGCTATGGAGTAAATCTCTTGCAGCAAAAGGATAAATATGTCGTAAGCTTCCTAATTTAAGATGCTGCTGTATATAAACCGAGGCATATAAAGCTATAGTATGTTTCCTTTTATAAAGACATATAATCAAACAAGAACAAATCTACCACCAACCGCTTCATACTGTGCTGTGCTTTGATAGCGAAGGAAAGCCAAGTTTCTAGCCTGGGTCTAGCCTGACTCAGGCCATAACTTGTGAGTCCTGCTATTCTAACCCTTTCTCTTGATCTGCTTTTCAGCATGTCTTAGAGTACACAGCTCAAAGCAGCAGGGGAGTTTCTTAGCAAAGGGCCACCCACTTGCATATTATTCCTTCCTTGCCTGTGACATGACACAAGAACAAAGTAGACATTAACCGCTACATTAAACCCAGAAGGAAAGTAATCAGTAACCTGTTATTCCCTTAATAAAGGGAAACACATGCAGTGTGAAATCCAGAAGACTAATCAATAGCCCCAGACAATGCAATGTGCCAAACAAATTGCAAATCAATTAGAATCCTTGTTTTCTTTGAAATGGTTCACTATACCTAAAGCAATTACTCGTTCATTAGACCTAATTTAACAGCATGACTGCCCTAGCAACAACTGGCAGCGTCTGGCTATCAAATGGAAGAATGGCAGCTTATTTCTGTCTGTCTGTGAGTCTAACGCCAATCAAAAAAAAAAAATTTGCATTCCTTTATATAAGACAATTTTTCATTAATGGGTAAAATATTTTCTGTGAAGGAAGAATCAAGTACCCTATTTGATTTGCTTGAGTTTGATTTTATTAACTAAGTAAGGGAACTGACGTAGACTTTGTATGAAGAAATTCTGAAGTTCTTTAAATGTTTCAGTAAGTTGCAGCACTAAGATATGTAAGAAGTAGGGGAAGTTTTAGATCTCCGTCAATAAATCCTTTGGGATTTGGAAAAAAAAGCAAGTCCTATATGTGTTTGCATCAGCTGCATGTTTACCACAATTGAAATGGCACAATAAGATTAGCATGGTCCGCCACAGGATGACACAGATTCGTCAAATGGTCCATAATCCCTTTGATGGGCTCAGAGGGCATTCAGCATTTGATACAAACCCTCCCCATTGTCTTCCCTTGGCACTGGATCAGGCCCCTAATACCCTAACTACAGGTTTAAAGTGATGTTTTTATATTTTGTTTCCTGCTCTATTCAGTGATATGGTAATAGCATAGACATATGGGCCTTAGGAGAATTAAAAAAAAAATAATTAAGCTTTTAATATGCATTCCTTTCCCCCTCTGTAAATCTCATACTCATGAAACCGTTTTTTCCTCTTCCCCTGTTGTGGTGCATGGCAATCTTGCGATGGAAGGGATGTACCTGGAATGGAGTCAGCTGGCGGGAAGCCACCTCCAGGAGAGGGGACTAGCTGCCTCGCCATGCTTGCCACATAGATATTTCTAGCCCTTGCAGTGAATAAAGGCAAACAGGAATGTCACACACCTTTAGTGATTGGCATCAGGGATGCTTCCAGGACCTAAAACAAGTTCCAGAACTAGCTGGAGCTTTCTCCTTTATAAGATTACTGGGGCAAGGTACTGCACTGTCAAGTACTCCAGGGTTAAGACATTGCACCGGCAATCTGTCCAGGATTAAATCCACCACAATTTTAGTCTATAAACTTTAACCATAGGGGAGAAAAGAAAACACTTGCCTAGAGGGTTATTTATAATGGCCATGATTTGAAACCCTTATGTTCTTCATTGACCTTTAAAGATGTGACATTCTTCTGTAAAATTCCGTGTCAACTCTTCAGTGTGTATACATGTGCATATATATAAATATACATAGCCTAAATATATATATAGCCTAAATATATATATAGCCTACATACACATATAGCCTAAATATATGTATTTATAGCCTCAGTTGGAGTATATTTTTGTATTAATTGAAGTAATTTCTAATTTCCAGCAGATAAAAACCCCTTCAAAATTATTTTAGAAAGCCTTTAAACATTTTTTGATCTATATTTAGTGTCAAGTTGATTTAATTACTTTTAGAACAGCTGCTGTTACAGGGAGCTGGAGCTGTTAAAAGTGACCGTAAGTATTTATTCAAAGATGTTCAACTTCAGTGTTCAGTCTTGCCAGGTCTGCTAGACTTTTACCCTTCTGGGTCTTGTCCTCCTTTCTGGTGGTGTAACTACAGAGAGGATTAGTGAGATGATACTTTAATTTTGAGAGGAGAATATTTTTCTGGAAGTTTGTCTCTTTTTTTTTGTGGCAATCAAGGTCTACTTGGGAGATAGAAATGTAAGAGGTAAGTGCAATAATCATAGAAGCATAATAAATGATCAGAGTTCCATATTTTACCATATATACCTTGTCTGCATCTGCATGTATATGCATATGTTATGTTTTGCTGTAAGTTCAGAGACGACTTACGGTTCCTCACATCTTACACAAACTCAGGGTAGCTGAGCTTTGTCTGCTGGAATTTAATCCGGCATTACAGATCTCAGCAATGCTCAGGGTTGCAACTGAGCTAGCAGGCACAGATACTGAGGTCCTGTCTGAACGACTTTGGACCACTGAATCCAAGTATTCCTGAACCTTCTGGCCCTTGTGCAGGCTAGCGTTTTCCCTAGAGTGCAGACTAAGGAGCCACGAAAGGCACCATAAAACAGTTTCTTCCTGTTTTCCCAGCATTTGAAAGACAACAGAATCTGAAACTAGCCAAAGGACATTTTAAGACTTGTAATTGAGGTGTAATCATTATGTGGCTCTTGCAAAATAACCAAACTTGACACACAGTAAATTGTGCCTTTTCATTTTCGGGATCCCTTGCAGGTGAACTCCCTATGTTTTTACATTTATCAGATTTTACACATTTATTAGATTTTAGCACTGATCTGAATTGGAACTGAAGTAATCTGTAGGTAGGTCCATCACTTTCTTAATTTTTCGCAGATAATGTTCAAGTGTTGCAAAGTGTTTGCAAGATGTATTGTAAAGCTGAACACATACAAGAAATCTTCATGAAGTAAGGAAAGACACCATCTGCCAACTGTCTCCACACCATGGCACCCAGGTGAGGGTCCTGCTTGTTGGCAGGACTACTCCTGAGTTCCTGGGGAACTCCACATGAACCAAGCGCAGATCGGAGAAACCCACTGTGTATCTGATCTTGTGAGGATGCTTCTGCATGCAGTGCCCTGACACCTAGTGGATCACATATAGACCTTTCAAAAACCACTGAGCAGGTGACACTTTGGATTCTCTGCACTTTGCATGTAAGGGCAGAGGCATATATTGGTATAGGCGACGAATGTACCATATGTGGAAAGCACCCACACACAAGCATTAAGCATCATTATTGCTGTTTCTTACTCTTTTAATAACATATGATTCCCATTTTACAAACTTGAGTAGGAATCAATACTTTTTGCTCTGCAATTACATCTGTGTCATTAGGGGCTGTGACAGACAAGCTGAAATAACTGCAGTATTTTAGAGTTGTTGTTTCACACTCTCCGGGCTATACCTATAGCATGGTTTACTACTCCAGCTCCCACATCAGAGATAACCACCCCGTCAGCAGATGTATCAGAACAGGATATATATTTGTGCCTCAGTCCATCTTGGCTTACTGCCTAGCATCTCAGCTTAGAACATCAATGAACTACACACTATTTCTAAAGACAGGATTAATTCCACCACACTTCAGCTACCTAAAAGTGAGGCACCTGAGATGCCATTTAGGGTCCTTTTGCAGCTACTGAAGAGAGACAAGGAATTCCAGAGACTGTAAGACTATTAAGCCCCATGCTGTGCAAACTGTGCATTTAATACTTAGCAAGTAACACTCATGATATTCACAGATTATCCATATATTTCCAATATATAATGTCTGGTCAGACTCAAACGTTTGATATTAGACTACAGCTTCTTTTGAAAAACAATGCGTCCCTGCTTGTGTTTAGAACATGTTTTTTCCCTAAGAATGTGACTGGGGAGATACTACTGGAGTATCTTTTTATCTTCCAAAATAAACATTTTCTCTAAGGACTTGAAAGTATTTGAAGACTAATGCACTGTCAACACTACTTTCAAATAACAATGCATTTGTCATCTTTGTCTGGCCTTTACTGGTATAGTTAAGACAATTCAGTCTTTAGCTGACTCTTAGTGTATAGTTAGAGACAATTCAGTAGCAACAGCTAAGTATCACTTTTCTTGTACCTGTTTGGCAATGCAGGAAATCCAAGCATACATAGATGGCAACTGGATTTCTTGGTTTCCTGTTTATTACAAGGGTAATAGGGCTGGAAGGGATCTCAAGATGTCATCACATTGATCTTCCAGTGCCAAGGCAGAATCGACTGTATCTTGAAGCTGATTAAGGGAGGAAATGTAATCTGTGTTTTGTGTTCTGGTAATTAAGCATTTTACAAAGATGTGGCTGTGGCTAATCTGAAGAATGACTATGCATATACATATGTATGCTGCGATGAGACATCTCTCTATGCAAGAAAGAACTGGTCCTAATAGAGCTGCACACGTTTCAGTCAATGCATACCTAACAGTTATATTGATAATGTTTGAGTCAAAAGGGGATGGATTCATCCTCTCATAGTGGCACTGGTTCAATAGTGAAAAAAACTTACTTCAGTGTCTCAATGAACATATGTAAAGAAGAATCCAGAGGGACAGAATAAAGAGCATTCAGAAAGGGACTCTCTTTAACACTTTCCATATAATTCCACTCTTTATAAAAGGCTGTTTCCAGGCTATTGAAAGGGCTTCTTCCAGGCTATTGACAGGGTGATGACAATCACCCAAATTGTTCTGTTGAACTAATTCCCTACACTGAAACTAAATATTATTTCCTTCTATGCAATTGTGGCTTAAACTGCAAAAAGTTTATATTTTTTCAAAGCTTTCAAGGTATGACTCTGTTGGAATCTATATTATAGCCAGTGTCATAAAGAGGCCACTCTCTGTGATCCTTGAATGATTGTGGAGATCTGGGAGAGATCCATGGTGTCTAGAGAAGGACAAATGCCACACCCATTTTCAAAAAAAGGCCAAAGGAGCAATGTGGGCAAGTACAGGCCTTATTTTGGTCTCCAGGACAAGCACAGAATGATTCTTCCTTGAATGTACTTATGGGTATATGAAGAAGGTGGTGATTGGAAAGTCAGCAGATAAGATCATGCTTTTCCTGACTGCTTTCTATGATGAAAAGGCTAGATCTGTGGATGAGAGGATGGCAGTGGGTGTCATTTACTTTGCTTTTAGCAAGGCTCTGGACAGTCTCCAAAATATTCTTGTATCCAGAGTGGGATGTTATGGTCTAGGTTGTTGGACAATGGATGCAACTGGTTGGATGATCAGGCTCAGAAGGTAGTCATTACAGGTAGTCAACGGAGCAGTACAGGGATCTATCATGGGACCTGTCCTGTTAAACACCTTTATCAATGATCTGAAGGAGATGACAGAGTGCACTCTCATCAGGTGTGAGGTGACACCAAACTCCTGGGACCAGTTGATGCACTTGAGGGCAGGGCTGTCACCCAAAGGGACCCAAAATGGACTGGAGGAACAGGCCAATGTTACAAAATTCAGCAAGGACAAATGCAAAGTCCTGCCCCTGGGAAGGAAGAACTCCTTGCAGCAGTACAGGCTGGGATCTGCCAGACTGGGGAACAGCTCTGCTCCCCAGGGGAACTGGGGGATTTGGTGGGCAGTGAGCGGAACTTGAGCCTGCACAAGAGCATCCAGGGAAGTAGTCACAGAAGCACAGTCAGTAGACCAAGAAGGGGGATATACTCCTCTACTCAGCCCCAGGAGACCACATCTAGATACTTGGTCCAGTTTTGGGTGCACCAGTTCAAGAAAAGTAAGGATCAGTCAGAGGGAGTTCAGCAAAATACCACTGTGATGGTCAGGGTTTGGAGCACTTGGAGAGATTGTGGGACTGGGTCTTGTTCAGCCTGGAAAAGAGGCAGCTTTAGAGGGATCAAACAGCTGCCCCCTGGTACCTGCAGGGTGGGCATTTCTTTTCTGGACTGACCTATCAGCCTCTGGTTTCAGCTTTGAGAAGGACAGCTGTCAGTCATGATGGCACGGGGAAGGTCATTCAGCTCTGTATAGAGGAGGTGGAATTTGACTGGTGCTGCCACACAACCAAAATAATACCCTATAGCAAAAGCATTCAATTAAACAGATATGATTAAAAAAAAAAAAAGGGCAGGAAAAGAAAAGGAGAAGGCAATGATCAGTGATTAGAGTAAAAGAACATTTTAGAATGAAAAATGTGTGTTTTGAATTAACAAGCAATGAACAAAATTTTGAACTAGTACACAGGGAGAGAGGTCCTTCCAGAAGCATCAAGGTAAATTAACTCATAAGCCCAGAGCAGTCACCAATTTAGGACATTGCAAACCCTCACTTGAAAAGGCTTCAAATGCATTTTGAAGTCTCCAGTTTTATTTATTTTTCATTTTCCCCTGCTCGCTGCAATCAATAGGAATTAAGGGTACTTAGTGATTCACGGAAGCTCCCCAAGAATTTGAAGAATTTTGATTGGCACAATTGCAAACCCTCTAAGAGACTTTGGGCATCTGGGCAAAGATTCTTATCTGAACATCTCTCAAAGGTATCGTCTTTTGCCCAGGGCTCTGGAAATGTATCCGTTTTCCAAGCATACACAATATGACCATACACCATAAAAATACTTCACTATAAAAAAGAGGTTTTGCAGAGACAAAAGCAAGATCATATTTTGTTCTGCATTTGTGATGTTTCCAGAATATCTGGGCCCTAAATTTGTACTTTCAATCTTCATTGTTATTGCAATAAAAATTACAAAAATATAAGGCAATCAACTCCAGACACATGAATAAGAAGTGAACAATACTTTCAAACTACAATTAAAACAATTCAAACTAATACAGATTACATCTGAGAACCACAGACAAAAGTACTTGGCAACAGTCTAGTTGCATAAATAAAAGTCAGTTTAGAACAGCCATTACATTTTATATGCTTATTAGTAAATAATTTTACTGTTTTCACAAAAATGTGTGTATGTACACATAGGTGTACAAATAAATGATCTGTACTAATGAGGGACCTCAGTGCAGCTGAAAAGATTACAACAACTTTCTATTCCTAAGATTTGCATTTCAAAACTCTATGCATGTTTGTTATTGACAAATTATTTATTTTTTTACAAAATTTATTTTTATGTATGTATATGATCAAGCTTTTAAATGCCACTAACATTTTTGCAAAATGGTGCATAGAGAAATTCAGGCAGGCAAGTTCTCTGCCACTGTTTTTAGAAATGTTGTTCTATCATTGGTTATTAATAGGCAAGTTTATGACAAGTGTTTTAATTGTTTTTGTGAATTTTCCTGTACCAGTAACACTCCATGAAAACCCTAAAATCACTGTGAAAAATTCAGGGTGATTTAGGACGGCTGTCTTGTAGCAGCCCCTGACTTTGAGGCTCACTCTATGCATTAAAAGGGAGGAAAAGTTCAACTTGACCATTATAGTGAAAATTAAGAAGTCAGGAGGCTGTAACATTTTGATGAAGACAGAAGCAATGAGGTTTTATGTATGTGAATCATTATTTGTTTTGCTCTTAAGGGAATTACTAAAATTGTCCACTAGCTTTCCAACAAAAAGAAACAAAATTAGCTATAAACTATGATAATAGCAAACTTAAATAGATCCTCTCTCATTATAATTCTTCACATATCGCCAAGACCAGTCAGTCAATATTTGTGACAGATAGCATTTATGGCACCTATCAAAAATACCATAAATGGCTTTTTCTAGCAAGACATTTGCCAAAAATTATTAAGGACATTTTCTATATGGGATATATTTCCCTTTACTACAGCACATGCTTCAGAGACCTGATTGCTGGTAAAACACAGATAAAAGCTATAACAGAATGGTAGTCGAACAAGTGGAGCCTATAAAGTATGCACTCCTCTTTTGTTTGCTGCTATACAAAAAGTGAATAGACAAGCCCTTTTGCAAACTTGCAGAGGACCAACTTTTTCCCTACCCCCACTCCTGGGAATAAGCCATTTTAATTATTGAAATTTTTTTGTTTAATCTTCCACCACCAAGTAATATGAATATTTTATACAACACTGATGAATGCTTAACTAATACAGTTCTTCATACAAATGCAAACTTCCTTTTTACTGGCCTCTGGTGACTATGCATCTAGTGCCAGAGTGGCATCATTCAGCTCCAGTTGCTATAGCATTTTCAAGAACCTCTCTGTTCTTGTCATAAATTATCTTTAAGTGAAAAAAGCTCCAAGGAGGTCTGCAGCAAACTGTATCAAATAATGAATTTCTAAGCTGTGGTAGAAAACACTCATCTTACTTATATTCTTCTACCATCGATTGTTTAGTGACCCTTCTTTAGGATACAGATGAGCATAACCCTGAAAAATGTTTGTGTTGTCTTTCTCTTGTTGGCAGCCTGCAGCCTGCATGATCTAATAAATATTGGCAGGACCAAATGAAATAATATAGAAGAGCTTCTCTTCTTTAAAGTCCATAGACCAAGAGACTCTTGTCACTTGTTAATATCTCCATCAAACAGTGAAGTGTTAACATATGTGATACGACCACGCAATCAAGTAAGGACCGATTTGTTGACTAATTAAACCAACACAACAAGCTCTTTAGCACCTACAAGTGACAAGTTTAGAGCAGGCAAGTGGAAACTCTCAATTGAGTCCCCTTTTATGAGACTATCATGCCAAATTCAATTCTGACTGAGTAGTATTTGAATGTACTTGACTTCCACTATGTGCTGACATGCTTACAATAATTCATCATGTGTGACAATAGCCCAATATTAGAGATTTATGATATATACAAAACAGTTACAAATGAAATGTAGCCCTAACATGTGTCTGCTTTACTTATCCACAGCCTATTGATATTATAATTAATGGTCAATTACTTAGGGATAGAGAATAGAAAATAGTCATTACCAGTTTCAGTCATCATCTGTTTTTGGCAAATTCTGGAAGTAAATGAAACCATTTTCATAGTGTTTGGCGGTTGCTGGAAAGTACACTGTTGCTCACTGCAAGAAGAACGCGTTTCCTGTCTGTTCTGCTGTTGAAGAGTTATTTTAGGAACATAATATTTATTTTATTATCATAATGTAGGTGAGTTTTATGAAGTGTATCTGGGAAGAAGAAAATATAGTGAACATTGCATATGAATATTTTACAAAGATTGCTAGCATTGGCCAATTTTACACAGACACACACAAAGCAATTTAAAAATGTAAACTTGAACTCAAATTCCTTTAATTGAAAAAAAAAAAAGCATGAAAGCGAGCAGTTTCTGTTAATCTTTCACAGTTTTACATCCTGCCTTAATATTGACAAGACGACTTATGAATCTAATAGTCCAGTTTAAGGGGGAGTTCAAGTTCCTGGGAAAAAGGCATGTGAATCACTTTTAGGTCACTGAATGTGCAAACGATTGTGAATCCTTTTAAATTTGAATAGTTCCACTGAAATCAATTCATATGCTGAAAATTATGAATACATATATTTGTGTTGCAGTATTTGGACCCTTGGTTTAACAAGCAGCAATCAAAAGCCCAGACCCTTCCAGGTTCTTGGAGAACTCATTCCAAGGTTCAGCTTACTCCTTGATAAACTTTCAGCCCTAAGGGGATGTGAAGCCTTTCCAGATTCAGGAGAGAGTCAGATACTGAGGAAAGTATTTTTGGGGATCAATCAGCTGATGGGCACTTTTCTAAGCTCTCAAGGAGCAGAAAGTGAAGAAGAGGCACTTTCCTGGCTCACCTGTTGAATCCAGTTGGCGGGCCAGAGAGAACACCTCTCTTAGTTCAGGATCCTCAACTATAAGCCTTCCTTGGAGTTAGGTCACAAAGGTGATGCACCCTTAGGAACTGGTCTGGAGGAGACCACATCTTCTCCAATACAAATGTTTTGATAATCATTCAGGCATGGAAATGAGGTCAGGAAGAAAAAAAAGGAACTCAGAACAAGCAGAAGCAACCTGACTAGTGTCTCCATTTTAAAGACATATTTAACCACTGACCTGACATGGAGGGCACCTTTTAAACAGATTGTTGCAGTAACAAGAATGACATAGGCAGTCCATTGGTGTGGGTGTTGACATGCCTTTGCTTGAAAGAAAAAGGGAAGAATGAGAAATAACCTTGGATTTATATTGAGGAAATTGCTCTAATTGTTAATTTCAGCACTAACGTTTGCACAACGCTTTGACATCATCATTTGGAAGAACCGCAGAATAATTTTTCTGCCTCAGAAACCGACAGTGACAAAAGGAGTTCTTTCCAACAGCAGGGGATAATAATTATAGTGATCCGGTTTACATGTTACTGCTAAGCTTCTATTACCAACCAAACTTTTAACATGAAATTTTTAATGTCTGTAAGAGCATAACGTTTTGTCCCCACATGGAAATGTATTATTTTTTTTAGTATTACCAATTTACTTTAAAATTGTATCCAAATACGTAAATATCCCTAATTCATCAAACATATAAAAATAAATTGTCAGAATTTTATATAATAATGATCTGGAATCTAGATAAGTACATTTTATTTCAGAAGTGCAATCATTCATAGTTGGAAAAGAAAAGCTTTGATTCAGTTCTCAGTGATACTAGTACAGAGAGCAATAATGTAACACTGAACTCATGCAATTTAACTCCAGGTTTAACATACAAATTAATTTAGATATTTTATTACCTAAAAGCCTAAAAGCATTAAATAAAAATGCAATTATTTTAGTAACCTTAAAGGAGAGGAGATCTTATAGACTTGTGTTGACATCTGCATCTCCAGAGGAATCAATGCAATTTCAACAAAAGAATTGTATCACATTGAGTTGTTTCATGTAACGCCAGTGAAATGAAAGAGGTTCACAAAGGGTTGATTAAATTTAAGTGGAAGAAACACAATGAGCAAAATTCGTCGCTGGTATAATTCTGTTGTCTCCTGTAGTTCCACCATGAATGGATAGGGCCCATGACAGTTTGAGCTTTTCCTGCACTTCAGAAACCAAATTAAAATCCTTTAAATTGTAAAAAAAACCCCCAGCAACCAAAGATCCAGTCCTCACTCCCATATTATACAAACAAAATTCAATTGAAGAAAAATACACAAAGAATGCCAAAACATGAGCATATGAAGAGGAAGCTCCATCATTAACGTGCCCTGTGGTCAATATTGATCTTGTAGGTTACATCAAAAGTGTTTCAAATAAGTCTAAAGATATTATGTGCCTGATAAAGGTACTGATATTACTGAAACATATCTACCTTCTTCTCTTTTTCCTCCTTTTTCTTCTATTTAGGGAAGAGAGCAGGGGTCCATGATGATAGATTTTAATAAAATATTTAAAACTGTCCTTAAAGATTGTTTCTAAAAGATATTGAAGTCAACAGGAATTACAGATAGTCATTACCTGACAGAGCTAGGCATTTAATTCTTTTTCACAATTTATCATATGTACAACCCATCAGTTGCAGTTGAACATATGAATCGATAAAGAATATCTAACTACACTCTATAGGATTTATGTTTACAGATGCACATATATGTTTAATAAGTGAAGCTATTTTGAAATGCAGCTAACACTAGAGCTTATTGCACCCAGCCTGTATTTATTATAGACATGAATATACCTGTTTCCCTCTCAGGTACCTCAGAATTGTTCAAAGTTTTATTTCTAAAAGGACTTACCGACTGCTGAACTTAACCTAACCTACATCTTTCTATCTCATACAAGATGAGTAACCTACTTTTATTGGAATGGAGTTCGCATACTAACTCCATCAGCATGGTTTCAGTAATCATAGAAATAACTGCATTCAGATATTTATTCATTTAGACACTGTAACTGGGAGACCAGAAAAGCTTCCAAAAGAAGAGGTAAGATACTAGGAAAAAGCTCCTTGGATTTCTTTAAAAGAAAGTCAGCAGATTTCTTACTTTGTAGATATATGATTAGATCTGAATCTAAAAGCTTCAGAGAATGCAATAGTTCTGTGAATATAACAATTAGAAAATGTGGTTCTATGGTCTCTCTCCTGTGTTAGCTGTGATGTCCTGTGGCTTGATGGCCGATGTTGTACCACAGTCTTACTGGCAATGAGAATACCTTAATTTTACACCCATGCCTACCTGCCTTCTTTCATGTATCTCCTACTCAGCTTGAATCTGAAGTCTCTCTTTTTAAGAATTCCAATCTTTCTGTATAATTTCATTGAAATTAGACTACATGTTGAGGAATTACTAAGGGGAGTGGGGAGTAGCATGAGGATAGACAGAGCAATTACAAAAACCTTTTTCACCTTTAGAAAAAAAGCTAACAAAAAGTATTATTTGGGCTTCCATGACCTCAAAAAGTCCATTTCTTTCCCTCTTAAGCAATACAGTTGAATTAATATTGGCATATTTTAGGATTATTTTCATTCCAATATTTAAAAAGCACTAAACTTGAGGCAATTTGTTTAATCCATTTTCAGTACACCACACAGAGCTGTTGGCATTTGGGACTAGGAAAGAAGAAGTAAGAGATATGGTAACTCAGAACGATACAGTTCAATGGCTCCAGCAAATTCACTTTCTCCTAATACAGGCTGAATGTTGTTGATATGAATTGGCTGAAATAGATCTATACACACATGGGCAGGTCCATCAGTACAGCATACCTCGGCCATTTAGACCACATACCATGCCACTGGGTAATCTTATGCAGCATGGTGTATACCCATTGACGCTACTGACATTACATCAGAATACTGCAGGGTGAAGTCTTGCTTGCCTTGAAGTCAAAAGCAGAAACATGCTTGACTTGGTGGCCAAAGTCTCTCTCATAGGCTTAGATCCAGCTCATGCAGATCATAATCCATTGCAAGTCATTGGAGTCCTGTTAATTTGAATGGAATTTATGTAAGTTGTAGATTTCATCTAGCCATGCCAGTAGGCTACTTGCAATGCATTAAGCTAATTGTGTGCATAAGCTTTGAAGGAGTAGCACTGGGAAGGAAATGTTCTGCAGAGATTAGAATTGGTCTTGATCTGCTTTAGTCCATATTAAAACAACTGTGATTTCATTTAAATAAAGGAATGATCACAGTAACTGTGGGTTCCAAACACCATGCCTGTGACAATCTCACTTCCTGAGGTGTCACCTCCATTGCTGTGTTTGGACTTATCACCTCCAAAGGAAAGGACAACTATAGCATTTCAGACAGTGAACTTAAGATATAGGCACGTGATCTTTTCTGCTGCTCTCATTATTACAGCAGCAGCAAC
The DNA here is from genome assembly GCA_013399095.1 of Psophia crepitans. NCBI lineage: Eukaryota > Metazoa > Chordata > Aves > Gruiformes > Psophiidae > Psophia > Psophia crepitans. The sequence goes on along the minus strand of VWZZ01004296.1, from coordinate 422,025 downwards.
CTTTGTCAGGAAGGCACGGGAACATCTGTGTGTGGTTACACCTTAAAACAGATCAGTAAGATTTGCCAGTGACATCCTCTAGCACCTGCAGAGATGCTTCTTTCACTGAGCTTCAGCTCGCTTCTACCTCTGAAAAAAAAATCCTCATATAAATAGCAACCAGAATGATATTTTGTGGGCTGTGATTTTGTGCTTATTTTGTTTTGATTAATAGGACCTTGAAATTGAATAGCAGTATTCCAGGAGCCAAGTATTTATTTTTTTTTTAGTAGAGCTAAGCTCAAGTTTAAAACCCTTCACCTCTGGAATCTTGAGCTGAAATATTATTTATGTCACAAGCGAAAATGAGTACAGTGACATGAACCTACTAGCATGTAGGCTGAGATTACAAAGCCACCCCTCTCTTCAGTAGGATTGTTGGTTTCTGTTTAAGTGAAGGCCAAGGACTTAAAGACTAGGGATGTTTGAGCCCAGGACTCAGGTGCATTACAATAAATGGAGAAGACTCAACAGTTTCCATCTCTAAAAAATGATATTAGAGTTCATGAGACAAAGAAACCTATGCAGGACTTCAATCTACAAAATAATTAACATTCAGGCTTCAATACTGCAAAACAAATATATGCTGCTACTGGGAGAAGAAATCTAAGATATTCATGTGGACATAATTACTTCTATCCTTTTTGATCTATCTAGTCCCCATTTTGCATATAGAAAGTGAGATAGAGACTGAGGGATCCATTTCTGTACACAACAGTAAGCAACTATGGTAGCGTAAGACATCGCTTGTCCCACCTGTTCTCCCTCCTCCTTTGCCAGATATTGCTACCACCATGGCAGGAAGAGAGAAGTTTGGATCAAATGTGTGCTCATTCCCCAGCTGCCACACTTCATATTCCGGTCTCAGTGCAAACTTCAACAGCCCTGAAGTTAACACACAGAGCTGTGAACTAGAATTGCTGAGACAGAGCCACATATTCTTTTTGTCACTTCTGCTACTGGGTTAGTTACCTGTAGGAGAGTGATGAGGCAGGGAGCTCACTGTGGTGAGGTATAAAACTGCCCCACCAATATTCACCAAAACTTTGTCTTGGATCTTGAAGATCTACAAACACACGACGATGGCTCCCTCAAAGCCCAAGATTAAAATCCTCAAAGTCCTTGTTTGTCCATTTGTCCTCAAATACACCTTGTTTTGTATTTTTCTGGGTTTGTAAGTGCCGGGATGCCCAGTATATCCATCTTGGTAGTGGTAAACCACTTTGTTACAGCTAAGTCTTAAGAGGATCTACAAAGTGTTCCCCTGTCTGTCATGCCTTCATCTTGTTGACAGAAATTTCATAGAGCACATTTATTAGAGGAAGGTCTGCACAAACATGAGCAGGAAAGAATACGGTGCCTTTCGTAACACAGAGGAGTAAGTAGAGGATTTTGATACTCTATGGGAGATTTTTATTCATGTTCTTTCCCAGCTGCAGTCTTAGAAAGTCCATCTTAAGGCACCAGAATACCATAGCTTGTTCTGTGCTTGGAGATCTCCCTCTGTCCTGTAGAGCTGTGATGGACAGCCACCACATGAAAGCAGCACATAAAAAGAGCAGTACATAAAAAGACAGGATGCAATTCTTCAGCTCAGTTGACAGGGCAACACGAATGGGGGGCGATGTGAGTAGTAGGATTTTAATACCTCCTCTGTTGACTATTTATGTATTTTATACTAGGAATTTACTGAACAAAGCAAGTGCATCTCGTGAGTTGAGTTCTAGTGAATTTCCCAAGGGAAATCTATGGTGGACCTCAATAGGAAGTGTCCCAGCTCAGCTAATGCCCCAACCACTAGGTTGTGTTTTCTTTCTGAGCAAGTTTTTTTACATCAAGATTACAAGTGTAACTTCAGTATTTCCCCAGAGCATGGCCAGTATCTTCCAAGGTAAAGCTTTTAATTCCTAAAGTGTGGCTAGAAAAGAAGAAAAAAACCCCATCAGGTTGTTTGTCTTTATCAAATTAGTGTCAGGGCTGGCAGAAGACACAAACTGTTGTCTCAGCCTGGCAGAGTTCTATGTCCATCTGCAGGACCAGTGGTTAGATTCCCAGTTGTCGAGAATTAGTGAAGATACAGAAAAGTAGGATTTCTTATTTTTAAGCAGAAAATTATAGATCGAGCTGAACTGAAGGGGTGCAATTTTGAGCGAGGCAATGGGAACAAACCAATGCTGTTTCGTTCTAGAAAGTAATACCAAGACTATTTTTGGTATTTTGAGACCCTGCCTAAACTCATGTGGGAAGACTGCTGTATGTCTATGCATATGCATATTCCATTTGGCAACATGCTCATTACGGCACTCAGCCACCTACTAAATAATAGAACTTAAAAATGGAAAATCAAATGACAGAAAAAGCTATTTCCAGGTATTTAATCAAAGGGAGGATCAGAGTACAAAGCTCAAGACAGGCCCAGCACATAACTCTGGCTGAACTGTCACTCTACAGCGGGTTTCAAACATCTGCATTACTTTGACTGAAATACCATGAATAATTTATAATAGAATAAAGAATTTAAGAAAAATAGATTTTAAAAAAATTAATGCCACACAGTAACCACCTGGCTTCATGTTTATTAGAGAGGTGATCTGGGCTAGAAAACATCATTGATTTTATGAACCTTTGGGGAGGTTTCTTTTTAAAAATTAACATTTCAGCTTGATATTATTTTAGTATTTACCACTCGGTATTGTCTTAGATGTCATCTTGGCAAAGGGCTCCTAAACAACTGCCACTTTTAGCACTGCTGCCAAAAGGCCCCCTTTCACAATAAAGCATGCTGTGCTTTGGCAGGAAATCAATAAAGTGAAAATCTGTTCTCATCATCCATACATTTACCATCACAATCAACAATCAAAGGCAAGACCTGGGTTCTTTATCCACAGGCTCCAGCCTCCCAATTTTCTGCTATGAAAGGCAGCATAAATTAGAACCCTTGGTTCCTGTTAGCTGGGCTTAATGGGTATGATTTATGAACCATTAAATGAGGTTATGTAAATTGATCCTTAGCAGAATGCTAGCACACAGGTGACAGGTGCAGTACATTTGAATGATGAGTCCACAAGGGTTCTGTACAAATCAGATTTCAGTGACATTCAGTTTTAGGAAGGAGAAATATGTTGTCAACAAGGAAGTGATTTAAATAGTGCCCTGGGTTTGTCAGCAATTATGCTTTTCTTCTTAATTGCTGCAAACTATATAAATTCTAATAGGAAATAAATTACTGATTTACCAGTTAATGACAAGGGGGTATAGACAAGAATGGTTTAAACATTAAAAAAAAAATTTGCCTTGTGAGGCCATATTCAGTGATGATTTCATTTATGCTGTTAAAGTTAACAGATGCTTTAAAGTCACACGATAAACTTTGACATGAGCTAAGTAAAATTGATTTTATTGCTAAGCTAAAGGAAAGTGGTTTTGTGGTACAGCAAGGGATGTTCTTAAAGGGATGAAATCATGTTATTACCTAGAAATAAAGGCAAATATCGCTTTTTATTTTTTGCTTGCCTTAATAACCTTTTCAAAAATCAGATCAAATTACATTAACTACATTTAAAGTATTCTGGCTTACCTTGGCAGGATTTTTATACTAATAGTGAAAATGATCACACCTAGTGATCTGATGTTTGACTCATTTCCTTCTCACTGCTACCCAAAGCGACTATAGGGAATGACTGACTGCCTTATAATAAGGTTTTGATAGGAAAAAATGGGCTTGCTGTTGTAATACATTTAAATCAGTGCTGTCAGTGTTCAGGCTGCTTTGGTCGGGGTAGGATGGCTCCTGGAGAACTAGATGTACTTGGGTGATATTTAAGTTTTGCTTTTCTCTAGTCTGGTTAATAGCATGTTCCAACGAGCAGCCTGGCACACCTCTGCTTAGTGAACATTTGCATCTTTCTGTGGAATGAAATGAAATAGCAGTAGCAATGAAATAGCATGGACAAGTCTGCATATAACTCAAGGCTTCAAGGGCAGCAGTTCTGGAGGAAAGATTGTACAGGAGGGTACTCGAATTACATAGGATAGTAGGATGGCGTGAAAATACTTTCAGAGGTTTAGCTGTGGTAGATAATTTTCATCTACAGAAGAAAACATAGAAGGTGAGAGGGAACTAGAAAAAAACCCAACACACCAGTTTTCTAGGAAGCCTGCCAAGGTCTAAGGGAAACTGAACAAACTCAAAATGTTAACATGTGTCTGCCTATTTTTGCCAACATGTTCATTGGCTGTGTATTTCCTGCCTTTTTTTTTCCCCAAAATTCAGTGAAGTTTGTTCAAGCAACAAGCATCAGTTGCTAATTGAATTAGCCTCTCCTATTGTGTTTTACTTCAATGGAGATTCCCTTCAAGGTTCAGCTGCTTAGTCATTGCATTGTTCTGCTCAATGCTCATGTGTCGCTTGCTGCAATACTTCCCCTTTCACAGAAGCTGTCACTTTTATTTCTGTGAAGAGGATCAACAGGAGCGAGTCCAGAGTGTGTAGTGCTTTTGGGGGTGTGGAATGAAAATTAAAAGGATCACAAGGTTGCAATGTGGGTAATGCAGAAAAAGCATGATGCAGTTTCATTGGTGAGGAGATGAAGTACTGGGTTTTACTCCAGGTATTAAGGAAGAATTCCATAGTCTTCCTATCAATATTGTATGACAAAGATGCATTGGAAGATTGCAAAAGCTAAGGAAAACCTCACTGCGCTTGTCTATGCAAACCACATTCAGTGTCTTCTGTGACTGCATTATAAAACAGCCTTCATCATACAGGAGCCTCTGGTGCTTTGGAAGGTCCTGCTTCTGTTTTACACCTGTAGAAGGGACTGTATACCCAAGGACAAGTCAGTTATTTTTAAAAGTATTAGCCTGATCTAATCAAAGTTATCCTCTCCCACCACACAGCTTACCTTAGGTTGCTATCTTTAAATCACCATTACAACCACAACCCTATAACTCCAGTCACGAATAAAACTCAGCTTTTTTTCTCACTTGGCCTTGCCTCATTCAGTGTATGAGATGGCTGATCTTCACTCAATGAGTTACTGCTGAATGTTTCTGTGTCCACCCTGCATGCTGCACATCCCATGCCTTAGTCCCTTGCTCTTTGACAGCAGCCAAAAAGCAGATGCTGCAGAAAGAGTACAAGCAGAGGGGAAAAGATGCAAATTTTTATTAAGCATTGGAACAAGCTGTCCGGGGAAGTGCTTGAGTCACCACCCCTGGAGGTATTTAAAATGTGTAGGCACAGTGCTTAGAGACATCGTTTAGTGGTAGAGGTGGACTTGGCAGTGTTAGGTGTACAGTTGGACTTGATGATCTTAAAGGTCTGTTCCACCTAAATGACTCTATGATCCTATAGTATTTCTGAGCCCTCTTCCAGCCTCCAATCATTGTCCACTTAGGGAATTCCTGAGCTGAGTGCAATTTCTCTATGTTTATTAACTTCCAGTGGATTTATCTTCCATGGAATGGAATGGAATGGAATGGAATTAGAATAGAATAGAAATAGAAATAGAAATAGAAATAGAAATAGAAATGAATAGAATAGAATGGAATAGAATAGAATAGAATAGAATAGAATAGAATAGAATAGAATAGAATAGAATAGAATAGAATAGAATAGAATTATTTCAGGCAAGGCACCTACAATGATCATCTAGTCCAACTGCTTGACCAATTCAGGGCAGATCAAAAGTTAAATCATGTTATTAAGGGCATTGTCCAAATGTCTCTTAGACGCTGACAGGCTTGGGGCATTGATCACCTCTCTAGGAAGTCTGTTCCAGTGTTTGACCACCCTCTCAGTACAGAAATGTTTCCTAATGTAAAGTCTAAATCTCCCTTGGTGCAGCTTTGAACCATTGCTACATGTCCTATCACTGGATCCTGAAGAGGAGAGCTCAGCACCTCCCTCTCCACTTCTCCCCCCCAAGAAGCTGTAGAGAGCAATGAGGTCATCCCTCACCCTCCTTTTCTCCAAACTAGACAAACCCAAAGTCCTTAGCCACTCCTCACAGTACATGCCTTTTGGCCTTTTCACCAGCTTTGTTGCCCTCCTCTGGACACATTCAAGTACCTTCACATTCTTTTTAAATTGTGGGGCTCAGCATTGCACACAGTACTGAAGGTGAGGCCACACCAATGCTGAACACAGCAGGATAATCACAATTGTCCCATCTTCTCTTGAACCCACCTAAACTTTAGCAAGAAGATCCAGATGTCAGCTCTTCTCACTTTGTTTTGAACCTGAAGCTCTGTGCAGAAAAGCAAGACTTAGGAAGGAGCATAACTAATGGTTAAGCACTGGACTAGAATAGGGACTGTAGTTTTTGGCATCTCATACTTTACATTTTAATGCAAAATAGCTTCTGTATAAGGCACAGAGACAAGACCAACTGTATGCTGAATATATCTATCTATCAAGACATGAGGGACTGACTGATATCCTGAACATCCCCCTCTAGAAAAGGCCCTAATGGGATTCCATATATTCACTCTGGCTTTCACTGGCTGAAGGAGCACAGCTGCAATAACTGGATATTGTAAGAAAGGTGGCAGCACCTCCCCCTCTTTCTGCAGAAAAGGGAAAGAAGATGGTGTCCACGACTGCATTTTGTAGAGTTCTCTAGTAAACTGTGCTCTGGGAATGTGTAGTGGTATTCCATGGAAACTGAGATTGGGACCTGGGGGTGAATCTGCTGGATCTCTCAGAACTGGGCAGTCCTGGGCATGTAGAAGTGCCTGTGTTTGCATCTAACTGTGGAATGCCACAGTTAGAGCGGAAGATACTTACGGAGATCAGTCACCTCCAGGGTTTGGCCACGTCTAGGAATGATCACAATTTTAACTTTGGGCACAATGGAGTTATGACATTTCCTGGAGGTGCCCAAAGGCATGTCCATACTGCAGTGGATCTCAGTGCAACGATCCTTGAGCTAGCCAATACTGGCCTAACCTAGTACATCCACACAATGCAGAACAGCTTTATGCAGACTGAGCAGCTCAGCTTTGAAAGCCGTCTGGTTGTGCTGCTGCAATGTAGTGATGTAGGGAAGCAAAACCCCTATGAATTAACACTGGTGTAGTCACAGAAGCCAAATCCTGCAGACTCAGCCCAGAGGTCTTTCTATCGTGGTAGTGGGAGAAATATCTGGTTTAAATCCCTTTTAGATCTAGTTCTGAGTTCTTTAGAAACACTAGGACCTGTGCTGCTTTTTACCTGAGGGGTGAAATTATCCTTCCTGTGTTCCAGGTGAGCAAGCAAAAGGCATGGAGATAGCCTGGTTGTCTGGGTAAGGGAATGTGGCAATGACTCTACTTACTGACATTCTCTGCTGGACCAGGTCTGTGGGTTTATTTTTAATAACACAAAGCTAGGAAAAGTGGTTGATGCACACTCCTTCATCCTCCTCCTCCTCAAGGAGTTCTTCAGCATAAAAACACTTTGAAATTCCATAACGCAGACAGCCACTGACATTAAAGCCCAAATAGACAGTGGCATGCAAATGGGAGTGGGTGGTTTGAAGGACAAAGCACCTAATTTTGTTGTATCTTAAATTTTCAAGGCACTTCATTTTCACAGTAGGGCTTCCAAGGGCTCTAAGATACAGAGGTCAGAACTTGGTACAGCAACGAAGCACAAACATGACCTTTGGAAAGCGACAAAATAAAAAAAATGTTAAAATGGTGGCTTTTGACTTCTCAGCATCACACAGCAACTCCATGACAGAATTTGGGATAAGAAACAGTTTGTTAGGGCAGCATTTTATTGCCTTAGTCATTAGGCCATTCGGTGTCCCTTCCTGCAATTCCCTTTCTCACCGAGTGCATGTTTTCTCAGGTTTCAGCACTTAGTGAGATAGGGTTACTGAGGTGGTAATATCCTGAAGCATGTAAGATGGATTCATTCTCAGACTAGCCCCTGCGTACAGTGAAATGAGGTTAAAGTTTCTCATGCTAAGAAAGCTTACAAAATCATGGAATTAAAGAGTGTATTATTATGCTGTAATTATTACGCTATAATAAAAGCAGTCTTAATTGTGGTAATTCTTATTTTGAGTGTTTGACTATATGACTTTTATACAAGTCTTTACATGTGATTTTTTTTTTAAATTTGTTTTTTTTTTTAATAATTTCCCAGATGATAAAATCTGGGAAGAACACACTTGACCCCACAGGGAATATGTTCTTTAGCATATATGTTTGGAAGAACACACTTTACCCCACAGGGAGTATGTTCTTTAGCAGGGCTGAAATATTTAGAGCCACAGAAACTTTTGGAACTGATTGAAAGGTTGATGAGAAGGTCATCTGAAGTTCTGGTCCTCTGGGGTCCTATCTCACACAGACAGCTTCTGTACATATTGCTCTTTCTCATATGCCCAGATTCTTCCTCTTCTGCTGTCCTCACTGACTGACAACCACCACTACTCTCATCATGCCATCTCTGGCTTCTGCCATGCTTCTAACTTCTTCCAGTTCTCCAGTCCATCTCTCTTTTATTTTTCCTACGTCATTCTTCACATTGCCATGTCATATCCGCTCTGCAACACCCTGGAAATCTGCGGGGTTTCCTGCCATCAGCTGAAGTGCCAAGCATTTCAATAGGTGCCTCTCCCAGTCTCCTCCAGTTCCACCCCAGGTTTACTGCAGAGAACATCTAGATCAGGACAGCTTAGAAAGAACCCCGAAGTCACTGAGTGCTTTCACTCAGAGAGTAGGGGAATCTTAAGGCCCTGTCTTCAACTCAGTCTTTCAAAGTATAGAGGATTATTGTCACAGAGTTGGTATCCTAGATCCTGGGCATTTCTGCTGGAGCCAGGACTCCTAGATCTCCTCACCAGGTGAGCCCCATTTCATTGGTTAGAGACACTACAGAGCAGAGAGCCAGAAAAACTGACAGTTTGTCAAAATTGCTGTATGAATACAACAAAGAAAAAAAAACCCTAACAAATTTAATTGCCTAAAATGCCATCAGCTATGTCTTCTGAATTTTCATTTACTCTGCCCTGGACACAACATCATCTCCCATGGTGAGGCCCACAGATTACGTCCCCACAAAAGGTGAAGGATGGGCTGAGGCAGAAACCAGGCTGCTATGAAACTGTTACAGTGGGAGCATTTCAGTGTGGCTATGGGAGAGCAGGAGATCAGGCCCATTGTCTCAAGTATCATTAACTGGCTTTTCTCGAGGACTGATTGTAGTCTGGAGTGAGTATCCATTTAGCTTGTCTCTGACTTTTGTCTCCTCGTATCTGTTTCTGTTCTTATTCCAAATGATTCATGGAAGAATCTATTTGGAGCGAAGAAGTTCAGGTAGGAAGGGAAAAAAACCCTTCAAAAATCACTTTCTAAACTGCTTGCCCCCATCTTGGCTTTTTCAATAGATTTTTCTCTCTTGTGCTCTATGAAGTAGTAGGGGAAGAGGAAGTATATTCATATTGGTTATTAGCATCTATTTAACCACTGCTAGCATTCATGGAAAGGACTTCAGGTCCCCTGATTCCGTGACTTGTACAATTATATTATCCAGACATATTATTGTTACAACTTTTTTTACCACTATGATTCATACAGGATAAATCCTGATATAAGAAAATGGTGGTACATCTGGGAGTGAAATTTAATTTTTCATCCTGCTAAAAGTCATTATAAGAACATATGAATTTCCTTTAGGTATTTATTTATTTATAAGATTGAGTTTTATTAGTTTCCTGATTTTTCTTGCTATATATTTCTGTATCTAATGCTCAAATATTACATAAAGCAACATAATGATGTTGCTTCTTTTAATTTTAAATAAAAGGCCTAAAAAGGCAAAGTTGCTTGTTCCTCAAATGCTAAGAGCTGTTGGTAATTAACTCTTTGCTGTGGGTTTATTCGATTAAAAAAACCCCTGAAACATGCACAACAAAAACAACCTCCCCCCCCAACACTTTGCCATGGAGTCATGATTTTCAGATATCATAGGCAGCCTGTCGGCACTAATCACACAGTGTTCCCAGCAGTGCACATTATACCCAAGGTATGACTTTTATATTTGCATTCTCAACAGTAAGTTGTTTTCCTTTTCTATTGGAGAACACACAAAGTTGGTGGTATGATCTGCTCTGGTTCTTTATGCTCCCTCATCACGTCTCAGCATGAAATATTTCAGAATTGGCCAAATTTTCCTTTTGACATAAAACACAAGTTGTGCCACTTCTTAGTGCTATGCATCCCACCCCTCTTCTTCAGGCTGCACCGGGAGAAGAAAGCAATAGCTGCAATGCAGCCTGCAAGCACGGCCTTCTGGTATTCATATCCTCTTTGGGAAGGGACAAAATAACAATCCTTCATCACTAGTGAAATGAGGACTACTAGAAAGCAAAGAGCAAATCCAGGAATGACCAGTCTTCACCTTCTGCATGGTGAGGACTGCAGAAACCTCTGTTCCTTAGAAGAGGTTTGGTAATGGACTCAAAGTCTCACTCGTTCAACTTTCCTGCAAATACAGTTGAAGAGTTCAAGCTGAGATGAAAATTTCAGTGCTATTTGGGTTTTGTATTGACAAGTTCAGAAAAGACCAGAATCTAAAACTTAGAATAATTTATCAGAAAGCCTCTGCTGTAAGATTAATTTTATAAAATTAAAAGAGTGATCTAAAAAAGTATACTTTATTTGGAAACATTTTTGATGAATGACCTTTTCCCTCTGTAATTCCTGCAGGTTTTAACCAGACTTTATTTCTGCTCAAATTCAATACTATACTGTGCTTATTTTCTTTCTCCATCTATCATTAGTTTTACCGATATTTTCACCTGGATTTGGCCTGATCCTTTCTACCTTGGCAAACGTTTTATCATTTAATTGCACTAATATTAGTAGAATAACTCCTGCCTAGCGCTTGTCCCAGTGAAGACAGATTTTGCCTTTATATTCCAGGACTTTTGTAAATGACAAATTTTTATGCTAAGTTTTTGCTTGAAAATCTAGCATGGATAATACAGATGGGAAATGCCTTCCTTACAGCCTTGTATTAGGGAGCAATGGCCTCTGTGAGAGGAATAAAGTGGCTGAGTAGGAAAATAACTTCCACCTAGTGGCTTTCCAGAAAACTGCCATAATAGTGAATTTCTTGTGAAACTCTAATTTCCATTTTTACATAATTTGGGGGTAAACCTGCCACCACAACGCATAATCACATTTTCAGTGACCTCAAACGCACTACCTACATAGTACTTTAACATCGCCGTGCTTGTGGATTTATCATAACATCAACATAATTCTGAAAAACTTTAGACTACAACTTCTTATGATTTCTAAAGGCAAACTGATTTTATTCCAGCTTTTCTATTTCACATTGAAAACATATTTCAACACCAACTATACTAATATCTCCATATCCACTTCAGAAAAAGCTCTCTGTATTATCTCTGTACTTAAACTACCAGCTCATCAAAATTGTATACATAGCCATTTGGGTAGTGTGGCTTAGTGGAATATAAATGACTCATAAGTCTGGTCAGATATGAATCCACTGTTTAATTTAAAAAGGAATTATTCAAGAGTTTAGTATTATACATCTAGCAGAGCTGAATAAAGAAAAACTCCTGGAAATGAAAACTCAATACGTTATTTCTCATGCCATTGAAACAACAAGTACTTTGGATCAGTGATTTTAATACTAATTTACACGAGCTGAGAATCTGGCCACTAGGCTACTCTGAACATTTTCTTTTTTCTGGAACACAAGTATTAAGAAATTATTTTTAAATTCACCCAGACAGAGATGAGTTTCTCTACTACGCAATTAGTGTTACATAGCATTCATGTTGAGCATCAAGGATATATGTGTTGGTTGAAAAAGGACTCTGGTGAATGGCATTGCCTGATAAATAATTTTGATAGGACTCATTAAATTACAAGGGGCTAAATTCTGAAATGTAATACAAACTTCTGCTTTTGTACCAGTAAATTTTTCCAAACAAAATAATCAGTAGAAATATTTAATATAGCAAAGTTATTTGGTAGAATCTAAGAAGGAAATAGAGAAGCTTATAATAAGCTGCACTGAAATTCAGTTTATAATTTTTAAATGTCTAAGCTAAGATAAATACAAAAAAGTAAACAGGCAGAAAAACCTCATGACAATTACAGTAAATTTTGGATTTTTTCCCTTTTCAGCAATCTAAAGTATTTAGTACTATAAATAAGGAAATGAACCATTTTGCTGTGGCTGTTTTGTCCTTTATATAGCCACATATCTTTTTGCAAATTTATTGGAAGGTGAAAGCAGGCAATTCTTTGTATACATGTGGAAAATAATGCAAGATGCAGAATAGACATGAAGATTGTGCTTTTTAAGTTAACAATTCTTTAAACTATTAACAGACATATGTAATTAATTTACTCTAGTTCTTCTGGCAAGTAAATGCAGAAATGTTAATCTCTTAATATTATCAATAGATGTACAACTGTAACATTATCTTAAGCTAGCTGGTCACCCTGTGCGTATCTACTGTAAACTCTGATTGCATACACTGAACCTGGGCTTTTGCCAAAGAGAAAAGGGAGCCGAGTCAGAGCAGTAGAATTCAGTTAAAACACTTCGGACGGCTATTTTAAAAGATCCCACTGTATTCTGCACTCACAATGCTTATCCCAGATAGAAGAGTTACCTTCGTATTTAGTTTTGTGTGCAATGGGTAAAATCTGAGTTCAGAATCACCCAGCTGTGTGCGAACTTTGATGAACTAATTCAGCACGGTGCTTGGGCATCAGCGGGGTGGAAATAATATTTGCACGTGTGTGAGTGGTTAAACTAGTAAATTAAGCTAAATGAACATTAGGTTGAATTAGGTGATTATTATACGGCTCTTTTTTATTAGTATGAGTTTTTAGTAATTTTTCTCTACATCATCCCTTGTGATATATAGTATTTAAGCCACTATCTCTCAAGCTGTGCACTACGTGGGCGAAGTCAACTCCGTTACGTGAAGTGTAACAGTATGATGTGATGAGAATGAGGCTTTCAGTGTATGATGGGAGATCCACAAAGCCAGGCAGCCTTCCCGATCCCTGACCGTGGCCTCTTTGAAGCTCGGTGACCTCTAAATGTGGTAGGAATTCTCTGTAGAGTATTTTAAAGGCTGGTGAGATTCTATTGCTCTCTTTCAAACCAGGACGAAACAGGAGGTTGCCTCAGTGGGTCCAGGAGTGATGGCAGAGGAGATGCAGGCCTCTAAATCAGTGCTTGCCTGTTGTCTCCTTCTTGCCCTCCGAGGCGCTAAGCCTATGCAATAAACTTTTCATAATATTCCATTTTTATTCTGATGCCGTATAGTGTGGTGGCTGGAAGAGTTTGAGGATTGCACAGCACCCGTTTCTATCCGTCTTAAGTTCTCGTTACAGCTCAGAAGCAGAATGTCAGTACTTGCTTATTTACTATAATGGGTATATATTTATTCAGGCTAGCGAATTGCAATTAATCTTGTTTATGGAAGGCAAAATTAAACAATTAAGCAATCAAACATACTGTACAAATTCATCAGAAAAAAATTACAAGAAAAAAAAATTAAGCAAAAGGCATATGACTCCTTGACTTTGTTCCCAAGATTTTATATTCTATTTTGGAATAAGGAAAATCCAAACAACCGGAACACATACAAGTTTTGAAACAAATAACGTATAATTGCATGAGATTTTTAACATCATAAGATGGAATTAAACCTCTTTTATTACAAGCAATTTTCAGTGCAGTGAACTGATAGATTTCGTATCACAGTTCTGGAGGACTTCAGAGAAAATAAAACCTGTACCTTCCCACATCCTCCAAATTAGGCAAATAAAACACTCCAGAATTCATGAATGCTCTATTAAAGCTGTCAGAAAATGCATCTGGAAACATCTGGCTATCAAGCTGGAAAATGAAAGAAGTTGAATACAAACAATATCTGCAGTGAGAGAAATGCAGAACTGTGATGGAGTCTGACACCCAGATCAGTCCTTCTGCCAAGCACTAATACTTGGGCAAGTTCTGCATCTTGTCCAGGAAGACAGGCAATACCTAAAGAGCTAGGCAAAGAGTATTTGAAAATATTTCTCTGATGGTTATTTGCACAACAGATATGGAAGGAAGATGGTTTTTGTTTTCATAGGGAAAGTGCTGGAACTTAAGAGGTATTTGCTGCTCTAAAAATGAATACGTGTTCATAAGTTTTTGCATTTTATCAAAATCCAGACACATCCATTACCTTTCTTTCCTCTCTTTTTTGACATGAAATATTAACATATATTGAGTTTGGATAAAAAGAAACACTTCTGTTACTAACTGCCTAGAAAAATGTTATTTTTTTAATTTCTTCAAAGGAATCGCTGCTGCTGCTGTTTTCCAAAAAGGCTACATTTTGACAACAAACAAACTGCAAAACCATTTCAACCGAAAAAAAAAAAGTTGATATGAGGTCTAAATATCCTTATTTATTACTTCTCGTATCATATAAATAAATACCAACACCTCCACCCACCCAAAGCCTGCACTTTGCTCGACCAGTTTCTGAATATTTACTGGTGGAAGAGGTGTGAAAAGAAGGAAATAAGGTGTGAAAAGATGGGGAGGAGGTGTGTGTGCATGCATGTGTACGTGTCTGGGGCGGGACGGATCCATGCGTATAGGGATGGACATAAATGTTTGATGGTACGTTTTACAAAGGGGAGACACAGACGTTTTGTAATTTATCACCAAAAATATCTAACAACCACTACAGCACTCCACTACATTACACCATCAGCCAGACTGTAGGACAGATTTATAAATCCACGTCAGAAAGTACACCAGCAGAGATAGATGGCCTTCAAGAACCACATAACAGGAAAGCCAGCCGTAATGCTGGCTCTTTTCTTCAAAACTCAGTTCCTCCTGTTGTCACCAGTCAGGTTGAAGTACTTTGTATTTACAGCTTAAAACTCTAAAATGGATTAGTTTATCACAGCATAATATCATGACACTAGGATATGAAGGCAAGAAGATTTATTCGCTTTGATGCAAGTAAGGAAAGCTTTTATTTTTGAATTTCTACCACTCAGTGCAGTGCGTCAAACAATCAGTTTTAATATCTTTAGGGTTAAGTGCACTCTTGCAATTTAGAATTAAATGATTTTTATTAAGCACTTTTACTGAATATCTACAAGCTTTACAACTCCACTGATTAAGGATCTGATAGAGACTGGTAAAGCAGCCACCTCCATGAATTAGGGAAACATTAGTGAATGCATTCTGTCTATGGTCCTTAGTGCTTAGGGATTATTTCAAAATAAGTGCAATTTCTGTAAAATGTAGCCATAAAACTGCAAGTGAATCAACGTATGTGAAACTGGCTGCCTGCATTGTACAGTGATATCTTTTAATAGGTTAAAGGCATTTTTCTAGGGTGAGGAGAGATCAGATAAAATCCCCCTGGGGTGAAACTTCAAGTGCAGAATTTCTCAATTATTCCCCTGTGACACTGAAACAGTTAAATGAAAAGCTGGCTGGGAATATCCAAGGTGTAAGGGCCAGCTTGCCACTGACAACCCAGATCTGAGGCCAAACGGCCTGAGCATGGGTCTGGGACCAAGGAATGCTGACAGTAATCTCCTCTGCAGGCTTGCACAAGCCCCTTTATTTTCAGAGATGTTGCTCCCTCCGCACTCTCATTAACTTCAATGGGAGCCAAGAATGCACTGCACCTTTGAAAATCAAGCGGCTAAACTCACAGCTTCAGTTTCCCCATCTGTAAAATGAGGCTAAACCTTTCTTATCAGCCTCATAGAGCTGTTGTGAAGATTAATTAGATAATGACTGCAAAGCCCTTTGAACACGAAAAGTGCTAAGAATTGTTGTTACCAAATGATGGCAAAGATTGGGCTATTCTTCATTGCTGTCAAATAATAATAAAGAGATGTGCTAGTCTAAGGAAAGGAGAGGTGGGAAATAAAGGGCAATAATGGCTGCTGTTGTTTGCGCATATGGTACTGAATAATCTTTGCAAGAAGAAGCCAATCTTGTGAAAAGCTATCTACTGTAATGGTGCTAGGGTTATTGACAGGTCTGGCTATAAGTGCGGGTTCCATTAGATACATCAGCCACAATGTATTCGCGGCAAATCTCACTGATGATTGCCCTCCTGCAGAGGGAGAGATAAGACAAACTATGATTGAAGTAAAAATGTAAACAGTTAAAAAAAGAAATAGAAGTCAACCACCGCTCTCCCACAGGGGCAAGGACCAAGGATTGTTGCACCTGCGAAGCAGTAATGACATCAAATGTTAATGTGATATGTGATTGTAGCTCAGATACTGCTTCAAGCTCTTGCTGAAGAATTTATGTTGTTTAGTATTTTTATATGTATATTAAGTGAAGTGCACTTTCCTAGTCTGGGGCAGTGCAGGGCACAATACTGGCAAACTGAAGGGGTTTCACATGAGTCAAGTTAACAAGACTATTCTTCGGCAGTACGAGTTACAGCTTGTGCTTTTTGCAGGTCTCCAGCAAAAGCCTCTGAACTAATACTGACCCTCTTAATCTCAGGGCTGTGTTATGAAATACACATACTACAGTTCTCTCTTTTGTATTTGAAGGTTATATTAGACCCATTATTGTAAAAACAGATTATTAATTCATACAAATGCATGATACAAATTCTTCTTTTCGGCAACTGCAAGGAAACCGAGAGATACCTTACTGATACAAAAGTTCCTCCTATTTTCCCAGTGATAGGGAATGTTTACAGTAAACACTGACATTAAATAATTTTCAGATCTGAAGGATGGTGTAATATACACCCCAGAGTTTTAAAGCAGTTGGCCGAAGAAGCATTCTAAGGCTGGTTTATGTGTGTGGCTTAACAAATAATGCAGTTTTTGTAGCTTCCCCTTCATCTGGCCATTAGTTCTCTTTTCCTACCCCACCCTTTTCCCCTACCATTAAATAATTTCACCCTTCGGGTTGGCTGCAGTCACATTTAGCAGAGATATAGAAGTGGCAAAGAGAATTAATTTCCTCCACATTTAATTAGAAAAAAAAATGCTGTCTGGGTAGAAGAGAAAGACTATTCATGCCACAGAGGAGAATTCATTGTCCCTTACACTTAGCAGCAGCCAGGTTATTCAGTGATCACACACGTACTGCCAGCTAGCCAGCATGTCTGTGCCAGATGTGCTGGCTCTTCCCCAGCTGGCAGGGCAAAATACAGAGGTACAGAACATGGGAAGAAGAATATAGAGAGCGTGGAGACTGTGGAGCTGCTGTTGTACCAGACACACAGGAGACGGAAGGGAGCTGGGGACAGGGACAACGGTGTCAGAGATCAAAGATGCTGGAAGGAGCATACAGCAGTGGTGTGGTGAGCTGGGAGATGTGATGGAGGAGAGCTAGAGACACAGAGGAGATGACATGGCAGAACTGTGTCGGGAAAGATTTAGAAGATGTGGAGAGAGCTGGGATGATAGCAGTGAGTGGGTGGAAGATATAACTCCAAAGAAAATAAGGTTTAATTCTTTCTACTCCTCTTGGAACAATCTTTTAAAAATACTCTAATGCTGTCAAAGTTTCAGTGGTCTGGAAACGTCTAACACATTGGCTTTGTGGTTTTTTTTTAAATGACTGAACAACATTACCAAAGTAAGTAAAAATCTAGTAACCTTATATTCATTCCAGACAAAATACTGGGATATAGAATAGAATGGGATTTAATCAGTAAGTTTATAAAGACAGTAGCGTAATCCATTCCAGTGAATGGGTTTTCATGGAAAATTAGTGATAGAACTGATTACATCTTTTGATGAAATGAAAAAGTTCTGTTGCTAAAGGAAGTTGCTTAATATAACTGAGCTGAGATATTTTACCTCGTACTCTGACCTTCTGGTTAAAAGTGACACAACATAAAATCTGTGTAGCATATTTTAATTGATGTGAAAAGGCTGATACAGCTAAAAAGTAATTGCACAGAGGGCATCATTATATAACGGGGTTCCACATAGATCTATTCTTAGTTCAGTGCTATTCAATATCTTTATCAATGAGATGGAAGAAAATAGAAACTTGTTGTTGGTAAAGGCTGCAGATGCCATATTCATATATAAGAAGTTAGTACGTGACCTGATTTTCAGAGGCGCTAAGCATTTTTAGGCAATGAAAAAGGAGGATTTTGGCTTAGAAGCTAAACCCACAGATCTGCAGCTATTGCAGCGCCAAGCTTTTAAGCACCTTTTGGGCTAAACTCATCTCAAAATGGGCTTCTTAACAGATGGTAAGAGGGAGGGGCCCAAACTAGCCAGTACAGAATGACCCTGTTCTTCAAAGCTTAGGCACCTATTTCTGAGTTGTCAGATCAGAAAAAAACTGCTTCATCTCAAAACTCTCACACTGAATTAAGCACTTAATTGCTATTTCATACAACCAAGCTGTCTAGCAGTGAGAGTGCTCACTGGGCCATGTGGGTTACCAGGGCTCAACAGCTCCCTTTGGTGTGAGCAAGCTGACAGGTTCGTGGTTCACCTCTAATGTTCTAGGAAGGTGTCTTCTCCTACAAGTTAATTTGGATGGAAGCACTTTCCATCCCTCCTATTTAAGGTGGGGCACTGTACAGAAGTTCTAGAAGAACACCGTGTATGCTCAGACGAGCATTAGATGATATAATAGGTACCCCCTGTTCTGCCTCACCAGCTGATGGTGAGAAACAGAGATGACAGTCTTAAAATTATTCCATGCCATCACACTTGGCTTTGAGGCAAAATTTGGCACAAGAGAAAAAATGTGAGTAGATAAGCAGATGCTGGTAGGTTCTCTCTTTCTGTGCATGCATATGTATAAAAACCCCCAAAGCATCAAGATCCTACTCCTTTGGGGTCTGTGTAGGAACCTGACCAGAGTATGGTACCAGCACTGTTGCTCTTCACATTAAGCTTCGTTTGCCATGGAAACCAACATAAAGCGGAGACGACAGGCAAAGATGGCATGTCTCCACCTGAGAAGTACGCTTGTACTTGCATCCCATATCTGGATCAGAGGATGGAGAAGTATTCCCAGATCTTTCAGTTTAAACATAGTCTCAGAGAACAGAAGTTCCTCCTCAGTCTTCTCTGCCTCTCACTATCTTACATATTGTGTAATATGTCCCCTTTTATTAATTTCCTTTCTCAGGTAATGAATTCCAGACTTTTCTATCTCTTTTCATAAAACTTTCTCTAGGCCTAGGAGTAAAGCAAAGGTCTGGTATAGTCATTGCTCCAGACAGCAGATATGAATGTGCTGGAGGGAGAGAATCAAAAAAATAAAAAATCCTAAAGCATTTTTATTAATTCTGATAATTAAGTTGGTGATAATAGAAAAGGATACCAACTTCTTAATTTCTCCAAACTACAGGTACCTAGGGACAGAAGCTGTGCAGACCTTCCTGAACCACAGATTTATTACAGTGTCCCTGGGCAGCTCACTCTCCAGACGTACTCTTTTCTTTGTCTCACTGCTGGAAGTACTAACAAGAGTGCCACATGCAGGTGTATTTTCTATAAAGTAGACCATTACCAGCAAAAAGTAAAGGGAAACTATCAATTCACTTAATGTTGAGTACCCATGAGCATTCAGATGGTGCCACTTCTGGGCACTGATGGCTACATTTGAATACCTGTAGATGCTCGTGACCTGCATTTCAGGTTGTGGCTACCTGATGAGCTGGCCATGAAAGAGCGGGCTGAGCTCCTTGGTGGGGGCTGCTGCTGTGCAGGTCATGGTCCCTCTCTGCTCCCAGAGTGAGCCAGGAAGATCTGCAGCTTGTCTTGTCTCAGGGACACTTGTGCAGAAGTTTTGGGGTGTCTAAAGTGATTTCAGCTATTGTTTTCATGGTCATTTTATGGCCTTGAAGTATTTCAAGAGCAAAAAGCCCCTGTCCAATGTTCAGAGCATGTTCCTTTATTTATACTTGTTCCTATTTTCTCTAACTTCTAAACCACACTGTATAAAGGTCCTTCTGCAGTAACAAAATCCCACAATAACCATCTAGTTAAAGTGTGCCTTCTTTGCGTAGGTACCGCTCTATGCCGTGCCCGGGCAGCAGTGCAGGGTGAGATATCCAAACTGGCCTTAAACGACTTAGATGCAGTCTAGCCATTCCAGCACAGCTGTCAGCTTGGATCAATTTTGCCTTCCAAAAAAATGCTGCCATCAGTAGGAACGCTTTGCGGCTGAGCTATCTTGATCCCCCCCCACTACAGTTGCAGCAGGGATCTAACCTATTTATATTCCTCAGCAAACAGCAAGGGAAGAGTGCTCCTGAACTGGGGATCAGTGTGCATGCCATTCCTGTTGTATCTCTAATGTCAGAGGGAGTTGGGCTGTTCTCTGAAAAAGTTCCCCACCTGGATGACTGGCATGCAAGGATGCACTGTGGCAAACAAGTACACTCTGGTCACCTTTACAACCCCAATAAAGGGCAGGTGGAATTGGAATTGGAATTTGTGGAGTTTATTTCAATTTTACCTAACATGATTTTCTGCCACTTTATGTATTTAAATAATTCTTCAACACAGAATGGAGGTCTCCCCAGCAAAGGTAATTAGTAGCTATCAGTGTGCAGTACAGAAATGTTTTTCTCATTTTGCTCCTACAAAGAGAGCACACTGTGTATCGCATTAACACTGTCTGATAGCAACAGATGACAGCTATAAAAAAATCCAACAAGAAAATTAACAATAATGCTTCAAAAATCATCACTAAGGACCTGATCGTGCTAATTGATGTTTAGGATGAGTCATCCAATTAGTTCTTTGAAATAGGACTGGCTGCTGTTCTTACATTATTGAGATTGCTATGTTGTAGACCTTTGACAGTATCAAGCAGTCAATGAATGCAAATTAATGACCATTGACCCACAGATGCAGAAACAATTACATCTATGTTATCTTGCATCAGCATCCCAGGGAGTGTCCTCACTCGCTGTCAACACTACCTAGCCACTAACCGTCCCTCAGGGCGCACTTTGAGCTCTCCAACTGACAGCAAGTGGGGAACCTCAGAGCACCCAACCTGCAGAGTATTATGGATATCTGGATGGTCTACAGAAGCCCAAGTTCACCCCGTCCTACAAAACCAAAAGCTTGGCCCAAACTGCACTTCACGCTCTACCTCAGATGCCCTGCGCCACTATGCAAAACAACACAGCACAAAAGCTTAATCTTAATGGTGTCAAACAGCTGAGAGAGGGACGACACAACTTCTCATCCCAGTAGGAGGCTCATATGCTTCTTTCCAAATGGAAATTTGATTGAAGAGACTACACATTTGAAAACAGCTACATTTATGCTTGCCTGTTCTGGCAAGCTAGTGTGCAGGAATGCCAGGGAAAATGCCAAGAGATGCTTCAAGTAGGGCTGAAGATGGACAGTTTGTAGTTATGTACAAGAAGGTACAGTGCTGCTCACTGAAGAAAAAGGAAAGCATCAACGACTCTGAACACAGACATACTCTCAGAAGGGCTGCACATGAAATATTCAACATATTCATCCAGTGCAGGCATCATTACAAGTGGACCCACAGAAACCTCTATTGTCAAGGGTCCCCACACAGCAACACTGAGACATCTCATCCCAGGGACAGAGCCTAAGACCACTGCCAGTGAGGCGAAACTATCCAGCGCTGTACTTCTGCGTGTGCTGCCACAGGCCAGGAGCCTGAAAAATGATGCAAGAAGAATGTTGAGTGAGGTCATGAATCCAGGCTCAGGGGAGTAGGATGGGAGTAGACAGGAAATAAAGTAGAAAATGTCTTCTAAAGATGCTGGAAGCTGGCAGGTAGGGGAACAGACAGTTGCATGCTACCTTGTACATTTTCTCTGTGCTCATGTGAAGTGAATGACTGTTGCTTTAAATCCTATTTGTTGTTCGTCTTAAAAAAAAAAAAAGAATTGAGAAGAAATGTGTATAATTATACACAGAATATTAATCTTCTTCCTGGTGATCTACACTCTAGCATATTTATCACACTGGAACTGTGCTCAAAAGTATTTTCATCTGATTAAAACCGCTGATTCATCGATGCATGTAATCCTTTGCTAATAGTATGTATATAAATGGCTCTTAAAAATTTGCTCATCAGTTATTCCTCATTTTTCATTGTTATTTGCTTTTTCTTAAATATTGAGCGCAACACTGAACTTTGATCTATGTTTCGATCTAGCTTTTTGGAGTGGTAAAGTGCAGTGATCTGGGCTACAGATGGAGGAAGCCAGACATCCTAACACCCGATTTTAGCTCCGGCCTCAACTTCCCTTTGTGGCTTCGGATAATTCACTCTGGTCATGCCTAGACTGGGGTCAATTTTCAATTTCAATTTCAGTTTCAGTTTCAATCCTGGACCCATAAATTTTTAGGAATTGTTAATACTTAAACATCACCACCAGCCATCTACCTCAGTACTGGAACCTGCCATGCTTCAGGTGTGAAGCTCACACTGACATTACTCACTATGCCATGTCTTTCTACACTTTCTCAGAAATTCACATCGGAAGATACTCTCACCGGGAATGCGGCAATTTGCTACTCTTTGCTTCTGACTCTTTCTGTACCTCCTTCTTTTCTTTACTATTTGTAAATGGAAGCTCAACTAGAAGAAGAGAAAAGGCTGCCAAATGATTCACAGCAGTGTCCCACAAGGAAACTTGGGATAAATCTTACCTCTATGCTCATGAAATAGAAATACAATGCAAACAGCTTTGGTTTATTCCAAACAACCCATACATACATGATACAAACAAGAAATATTGGCTCACCGAGCTCAAAATGTTTGAGAATAACTTCAGGGTGAACCCTTGAATGTCTGTCATTATAGACATACTCTTAGGGCATATATTTCTAAAAGTCTCAACACCACCATCAAAATCTTCAAAGCTGCAACTTAGTCCCATAGGCCAGAGATACTAGCAGTTAAAATTCTCACTACTTAATCATCTCTGTCCATACATGCTCACAAATGCTGAGCAGCAGAACACCCACCTCACACCCACTTTCCCTTGTTCATATGCAGAAACTGCGCGCATCCCACCTATGCCTTTTGAGAAGCCTGAAATAGCAGCTGTGCACAGAACATGTCTATCTAGGAGACTGCTTTTGTGTGAAACTGAGTCTCAGCCATTTATTGTATTAAAAATAAAGGCATGTAATGACCTGCTTTTCGCACCATACTCTGGTGATCAGAGCATTTCCCTCAGGTGCAGTTCTCTCCTCAGGCTGAGAGAAAAAGCAAGGTTAAACCCACAGCTCCCCCCCAGCTTCACTCTTTGTCTGAAATCTCTTCTTGGGACACACATTTTTCTTTGCTGTTGGAGCTGTCAAACAGCAGTCCTAAAATTTCCCCAGTCTTGTGAGTGCTCGAGGCAATAGATTTTATTATTATCGTACTCACAGTCACCAGTTCTCTCAATCTCCTTTTTCTCTAAAAATGACTTAAGCAGTTTACGCCAGGAAAGGATGCAGAGTTCTTCAGTCTGGGTGGAGGGAAATTTGTAAAGGGTTATTTATACAGCTGGAATCTGGAAATCAGTCTTTCTTTTGTGTTAGCTTAGGCAGCTTCATGCTCACCTGCTGTAAACATTATTCTGAGTTAATAAACTCCTCCCATGTCTTGATACTGGAGAGTTAAACATTTGTAACGCTCAGTATTATGATATCCAAGATTCTTTATGACTTTAACTACTAGGACAAAAGTTTCCATTCTGAATATGCAAATGTCTTCTTCAGTGCCTCTGAAAATTAGATCATGTATCTACCCAGTCAGTGCCTAATTTTACAGTTGATATTCAGAAATGTTTGCCCAACCTCTGTATTTTTCTGGTTTTTGTTTGTAAAAATGGGACATTAATACTTAATTGCTTCTCAAAACTTTGAGGGAATTAATGCTTCTAAAGCGTTTCAAGAATGAAAAGGACCATATAAACTGACAACTACTGTAATTAACTATGAATTATTTAAAATGAAAAATTTGTATTGCAAATGAAGTGCTGGTGCAATATATTGAACAAACCACCAAAACCCTCACAAAAATACTAACCAAAACACAAGGCTTAGACATCTTGCAGTACCACCTCTTTGCAAAGTATTGAGCATCAGCTGAGCTGTAGTAATTGACCAGATGTGCACGTGGCCTTATTTTCATGGAAAGGAGTTTCACGTAACATGTTTTACCTTGCACTGGGTGCAGACAGGGGTATGCATATGGTCAGTCAGTTAATGTCGACTTAATGAGGAGCCCTCCACAGTAGTTTCATAGCTAGCGACTGATGTCCAGCTGTTATCCCGCCTCCTCTTTTTGCAGTATCCAGATTTTTTCTCCTCCAATGTTTCAAATGTTGGTTTTGTGGGGCAGTAACCCCTGCTTTATTACGTGGACGTGGAACAGTTAGGCTTAAACTCCTGTACTGACATACAATCCAGTACAGAGAAATATCAATGATACTACTCCTCCTCCTCCTAAACTTAACATATTTAGAAAGGAATACGACACTACAGGGTCTGTGTTACCAAGCTATTGGCTTGCAGCTAGAGCATACAGGCCATGCCAAGTATACTAGGAGCATTCCTAATACCCGTCTTTTTATGCAATGTTATTGTACTTGTCCTACATCTACTTTTTCTGGTTATTTTTTATTTTAGTTTTGAAGCAGCTGAAAAGAAATTATATTTTAAATAGCAAGGATAGCTTACTTCCTCCTAGTTTCCTTTTTAAATCTGTCCTGCGAAGCCTGTGTTTCAGTTTATGAGACAATGTATTACACAAAGTGATTTAGCTCTTTTCCTATTTGTAAAACAACACATTGTTTTAAGGACATTTACTAAAAAACTATATACAGCCAGGTACAGAATTCAAATAAGCATTTACACTAAATGTCTCAAGTGAGTATTTTCTAGATGAAACATAGACAGTGGATTTGGTTTTGGGAATTGGAAACTAATAATCAATCCGTAATATGGAATAATACATATTGACATTTAATAACAGCATTCCACTAATAGATAGTTACCAATACCAATATTCCTTTTAAAAAGTAGGAGTGTTATTACTGCAACTTTTGGGGACATTTTACAAAGTCATTCTATTCAGAAAAAGACCTGATGGCTGGAAAATGGCCAACATAATGTCATTATTGAAGACAGAGTCTGGGAACACTTCAGGAAATTATAGACCATTTAGTCTGGATGCCTTTTGGGAGGAGGGAATCTTAAAAAGCATTTTTGGACATTAAATGGGTACCATTTAGAAAAGCACAGCTTGATGAAGAATAGCCAATATTGCCTCAGGAATGAAAGGTCATGCTTCACTACCTTCTGAATTTCTTTCAGGTTATACATAATCAAGGGAAAAAGTAGATAGCAGGCATTTGGTTTTCATTTTCAGAGAGTATTCAGGAAAATTTTAAATCAAGGACTATAGTGTACTGTGATGTTGGTAAACTAATAAAGTAAATAATTTTTCTAAGAGGAAAACTTTATTACTTTGAAACAAACAGGAGTAGAACAACATGGGTATTAATGATAGGGCTTTGTACTTTCATTTTATATATATTTAGTGACAATAGTAATAACAAGATCAGGCTATCCAAAACCACATCATTTAAGTCCCAACAGAGTATTCAACGTGAATATAACTCTAAGCAGATGTGAAACAATATTGTTAAAGTAAGTGGAATTCCTCAGGTGCTTAAATGATTTCGAGAGAATGGCACACTCAGATAAGCACCCAGAATCCAGATGAAAAAAAAACCACAACAAACAATCAAAACCAAAATCAAAATAATTCATATGAAAAAAGAAGCAATTTCTGCAAGACGTTCACTAGAAAGCTAATTCAATAATCACAGGACAGAGTTTTTTAACATCTCCCCTCTCAACTCTTCCAAAATACTGCAATTTCATTTACAAGTTTCTGATCCATCCAACTTCATGATCCCATCCTTTGCAATTTGTTGTGCCTCGGCTCGGAAAATTTTGTGTGCTTTAAAATATGAAAATGTGGTATGATCAAGATTTTTCAAAAACAACTGAAAATTCTGAAAATTTTTAGTGTCTCAAAATTCTTGAAATTCTTAACTAAGACAAACTGTAATTAAAGTATCTAAGATCAATTGTGCAGCACACTCAATAGTAAAATATTTTCATGATATGGAATTATCAAATTTAGATAGAGATATATAGATATCAACCAAATTTAGAGTACTATAAAATCTGTTCCCTAAAGTACATTATTGTATCAATTTACATTAAACATATCACTACCACAAGACCCAAGTACATAACTATGTAATACATAATACATAATATAAACTAGAGCAGATTTAGCTTAAAAATTCTCTATTTTTTTCCTCCAATACTTTTCTATTTCTTCTCCAATATCAGTAGCAGTTTGAGATTTCAACTTGAACATCAAGCTTCATGCTGAAAATTGTTATTACAGAAAAAATCCTTCAAACTAATTTATAGCTGACTGTAATTCTGGAAATATTATGACAAAGCAGTGAATTAGTTTGCACAGCAGCATTTTGCTTTTCATTTCTTGCAAGACCTATGCAGACGTGTTTGAGACACAAATGCTACAGTTCACAGATTCACAGACTGGTAGAGGTTGGAAGGGATCTCTGGAGATCATCTAGTCCAAGCCCCCTGCTAGAGCAGGATCACCTGAAGCAGGTTGCACAGGATCGCATCCAGGTGGGTCTTGACTATCTCTAGAGAAGGAGACTCCACACCCTCTCTGGGCAGCCTGTGCCAGTGCTCCATCTCCCCCGGTGTAAAGAAGTTTTTCCCCATATTGAGATGGAACTTCCTGTGTTCCAGTTTGTGCCCGTTGCCCCTTGTCCTGTTGCTGGGTACCACTGGTAGTTATTAGATTATAAACATGTTAACATCACATTACCCTTCAACCTCTTCCTTTGAGTGTCTGACACAAGAAATCCTAACCAGGAAAAACATTGGGTAGACTGGCATGATTTTAAAAATGACAATATGTTGGCAGATTTTTAACCATTACCTTTGATATAGCCTTAATCTGGGAATTCAAACGTTCTCCAAATCATTTGCTAAAGACAGTGCTCCAAAAATGAAGCACAAGGAAAATACAAGATAGACCTCTCTCTCAAAGAAGAGATCCCAAATTGTTCACTTGATTTTTGAATAAAGAAGTCAAGACAAAACTCCTCAATTAATTAAAGCAAACATCATCATGTCATTGCGATTTAGGATACACACAGTTTGTACACAGAATATCTTCTATAAGACAAGCCAGTGGAGGTGGGAAAGGAGGACAAGCATTCAGGCAGGGGTACCAGTTGGGTGAGAAGCCTGCTCCCAAATGCTCGCCTCTCTTTCGCAGCTACACCATCTGATCTGATCTACGTCTTTCTCCATGCCCTGTAGCTCTGCCTATTCTTAGATGGCCACTCTCACAACAGCACTACTGTTTCTAGTTGAAGCCATGGAAGATTGACAGACGATGTTTAGAGGAAGGTGAAGATAAAAGCTACGCACAGGATAAATCACATAACTACTCACTTTTCTATACCCCCTTTTTAAATATATCCCAAGATTATGCAGTTAATAGAAATGTGTTCTGTGAGTACTAGTACAACACAGTGCTCACAAGGTGGCAATTAGCCTGATGCAATAGTACGCTTCATCACAGAATGCTGCAAGCCTACTCCAAGACAACAGAAAATATACAACAAAAAGGGATTTATTATATAAATGATGCAAAGTGGATAGAGTACCAGTTTATCTTGTGGGTGGATGGAGGCTGCACAGTTTGGGTGGCTTCTGCTGTGGAGGAGGAACCAGTCTTTTAGCAGATGGACCAACTACAGGAGTCAGAGGAGCTGTTGCACTTTCAGGACAGATTGGAAGAGGAAACAAATGAGCACTTACACAGTACAAAACATGGAGATGTTGAAAACAGATTCAATCAAGACATTGAAGCGGACAAAGAGAAGAAATTATGGAATTGCCAAGGCACCACTGCTAGAAGCCCAACTGAAAAAAAAAAGGGGGGGGTGGGCATTGGAATAGGTCAATTATCATAGAATCATAGAATCATAGAATCACTAAGGTTGGAAAGGACCTCTGAGATCATCAAGTCCAGCCGTCAACCTAACACCACCGTGCCAACTAGACCATGTCCTGGAGCGCTGCATCTGTGCATTTTTTGAAGATCTCCAGGGACGACGACTCAACCACCTCTCTGGGAACCCTGTTCCAATGCCTCACTACTCTTTCTGTGAAGAAGTTCTTCCTAATATCCAATCTGAACCTGCCCTGACGCAACTTGAGGCCATAAATAATTATGAGACTAAAATGAGTCTTGTTGGTATTACTGAGACCTGAAAGGAAACCCACATGACTGGGATGTTAAAATCAATGGTTATCGCTTATTTAAAGACTGCAGGGGAAGAAGTGGTAGTCTGGCATGGGGCCGGGACTGGCTGACAGCTGCTCCCCCTCAGAGGGCTCCCCTACAAGAGTTGACAAGTTTCTCATGTTTCCAATACAAAACCATCAGTGGACTGCCTAGAAATCCCGGGTGACAACATCTTTATTCAGACTGTTACCCCTACCATGTAAGTTTCCATCTTGGACCTCATGGCGAGGAGGTAACGGGGAATTACTTGCAGAACTAAGCATTAGTGGTTGCCTGGGCGCAAGGGATCATGAGGAAATTTGATGTCTGAACAGAATAAAATCCAATCTGGAAACAAATCAATCAAATCAAATGTGAGAACATGAATGAAAAAATGTGACCAGTAATTGTGAGCTGCCTAAGTACATTTTAATATCTCCCAAAACATTAGCATAATAAGGAAAGAAGGGCAGACTAATTATGAAACAAACCTAGCCTGCAGCCAAGTGAAAGCAGCTGTAAAAATAATTACTAAGTGAATTCACACTTATATAAAACAAATGGAGAAATAGAAAACTTAAGGGCAATGGATATAGATCAGAGAAGAGAAATTAGAGCAAACTAACAAGAATTAAAACTACACAGAGTTAAATTTAAAAAATACATTAAAAAAATTTTGGAACAAAAGAAATCCAAAGAGCAACTTTATTAGATTGAAATGGCAGAACTAGTAATAATTAAACAGAAGCTCTATATCAATATTTAGATTTTATATTTGGGAAAGCAAGATGGTATATTCGTATTACCATCTGATGGTGATATTAATTCCAAGAGTAATTACAAAAATTTGGCTTAGGCCTCCGCACTCCAAGGTCCTGCCTCCCAAACAAGTGGCATAACTACAAGGGCCCAGTATGACCAGATCTCATCACAAGGCTTTGGCTTTTCTGACCGGGAGACCTCTTCCATCTCTTGTTAAACAGCGAGGAATATAAAAGTCAGGTAGAGACAAAGCACAACTGAGTCTGACTTCAGCTAAGGTGATTAGGGGACCTAGATCGGAGGACGAGCTTGGTTTTCTTGACCCTGCTCCCCCATAGCTGAGTGGACGTTTACATCTCTGATCCACACTCCTTGCACACCAGTATGCACACTGAACCTTCTTCTATAGAAGGGGAAGATATTTCTGTTCACAACTGTCCTACAACCACGAGTGCAGTCCTGCAGCTGGGCCATCCTAAAGGTGTCTCAGGCAGAACTGCCTGAGGAGAGATCAGATACCAAGTAATCTGCATCATTTGGTAATGGGGTTCAAGCAAATGACACATGGTTTAATATGGCCTGGTTTTGTCATAGGAGCAAAGAAGCTACCAGGAATTCTCTCAATGGGAGGCTCTGAATCAGAAATCTGTGATGTTGTTAATAACTCATAGGATATGGCAGATATTCAGATGAAATTTCTCCCTGCAACACTGTGCTCAAGCTCAACCTGTAGTACTAACAGCTCTTTGGGCCCTCAATTTCAGGTCTTTTCTAAGATGGACACCTTGAATTTGGATCAGGCAGTTACACCAAGCTACTGACATAATTGATATTTTTAGTGGTGATGTATTTTCTGCCTTAAGAATACGCTTCTCAGGAACTGCATCTCTAGCTCAGCAGGGACTCAATGACACCACCGCCCACATCAGGTCCATTTCAGTGTTGCTTTGGATAGATTTCTGAAATACCACGATCATGCTGGTAACACCAGCTATCCAAATCAATATTAAAAAAAAAAATTGACTTGTTGGATGTTTCTAGAGGTCTACTTCTTTGTGGGGGGGTGTTATCATCTCCGCTCTTTAGCAAGAAAACCCCAGGTTTCAATGTGGGAATATGAGCTATGCTTGTCGTCTTGCAATTCCATGCAGTCACATGCCTGTCAGTGGTTCTACTGTCCAAATCCATAACGTGTCCCACGAGACAAATTAATAGCCGGATTCCCTTGACATCCTGCTGTGGCTATATCTCTTTAACTCTTTCCCAGCCTCTGATCATGATTTCCTTGAAGGCTTCCATTGATGTCTTGCTATTAATAACAAACTTGTTGGAAAAGATTTTGGTATCAACAGTTTTCCTTCCCTGACAACTTTTTTATCCCCTCTAAGTAATTTAAAGCCAATACCCGAGCTTTAGGAACAATCCTAACTACAGCTGTAGCCTATGTGCAGTGCAGACTGTAACTCAAATGACATAGTTCTGCTCCCTGACCAGACTAGATGGAAGTATAAACATACTGGATACTTACGATAATATAAGGTTTAGCCTGGCCCGATGCCTATATGCCAATGGTAACTGTGGCCTCATGTGATCTGCATGTACAAGTACAAGAGTATTGAGTAAAGGGGGAGGGTCTACATAATTTTTTTCCTTGCTGCTGGTTCAGCCCTTTTTAGAGGCAGGTTTTTTTTATTTCAAAGTGAAATAAAAAAATCTCTTGTATATTACATTAAAATTGCCTTTAAGGTAAGGTAGTTTGTGTTTTAGCTACTTAGCATTCATCAGGTGGGGGTGCCTGGCAAACGAGAGCCGACTAGCTCAAGCACGGTGAACTCACATGCTTTTGGCACACTAAATTCTGTCTCTACAGAAGCCCAGAAAGAAAGTTAAAGAGTGATTTGTCCAAGCTCTGTAAGTTTTTTCCTAATGAAAGATGAAGTTTGATCAATGTCTTCGGTCTGGCCAAATCAATGCGTAACAAGATGCAGTGACTGAAATTAAAGACTACATAAATTTAGACTAACAGTCCCTTTTTTTTTCATTGTTATGATAATCACTGCAACATCATATTCAGTCTTTATAGATTTTTTTATCTCTGAAAATGTTATCATCAAAAATAACATGTTTTTTCAAACATACACTCTAATTCCAGAAGGAATTAATTCCTCGAAATTCTTAGACCTATGTTATGTGGGAGGTCCAGCTAGAGAATTGCAATGGTTTCTTCTGGCTTTATACTATACAAACAACCTAAGAACCTGTGACTGAATAGTTGTTGCTACACCACTCCTGTTTGGGGAACAAGCATTATGGTCACAATGCTCTTTCAGTGGCAAAGCTCATTTTAACTACAGGCTAAAGTATCAGACCCTAGAAAAAGACTTCTAATTTGGCAGTATCACCCACT
This sequence comes from Psophia crepitans, assembly GCA_013399095.1. Lineage (NCBI taxonomy): Eukaryota > Metazoa > Chordata > Aves > Gruiformes > Psophiidae > Psophia > Psophia crepitans. The sequence continues at coordinate 390,427 of VWZZ01004296.1, read as the reverse complement.
CTGGCTCTTTGTATGTCTTTAAAAATGTCACATTTCTTTCTAGTTTTACTAAATCACTGTCACTGAATAAAATCACAAAGAATTATCAATACTTTAGTAATTTCACTTATTTATTTGTGATTTGTCATGTATACATTGACGATTAAAGTCTAGTAATTCAGCGATTAATGCATGACTCATGTATATGTCTGTCCAGGTAATGCAACTGTAATATAAGCGTTCAACAATATATCTTCTTGTCCAGTATTACAGTTTTAAATAATACTGATAGAAGCCCATATATGTGAAGAAGATTGGCTATCACTCAAGACACAAATGAGGTGTCTTAAGTGTCTTTTGATCACAAAGAAATGAGATTTAAAGCAAAGTTTCAGTAGTTAAAAACTGGAAAATAAGGCTATTACATTTTCTGGTTACAGAACGAGCACATCACTGTATGTAACATAAATACTTTTTATACCAAGACTGGTACAATTTTGCCTTGGAGACAGTTTTAGGATAGGATTTATGCATTAAATCAGCTTTTCTACTTTTCAAAAGCACAAGTGTGTCACCCTTTTATCTTTGTGAAGAAAGCCAGGCTAACTGAATCTGATTCTTGGGCAAATGTAAAAACTGATGAGGATGCAAGGGATCCTAACCTTTGTAAACACTGGCATAATCTGCAGAGGGACAAAGAGAGGGAGAAAGAGAATGTGAGACATTGGTGAAAGAATTCACGGTGCTTAGGAGCCCCAATTATGGGCCAAGATCCCATTTGCATTGTTTAATAACAAAAGATGGTTCTTGCCCCAAAGCACTTACAATAAATGTGGATTTGAAATTCTATTTCAAGGAATGCTACGGTACTTGTGTGTGCACTGTGTTTTACATATAGCAACGCACTTTTGGAAATGGCATGTGTTAGTGGAATAAAGCCTGCCTGAGCCTGCATATTGTTAAACTCTGTTCACAAGATAAAAATTATTGTGTGATATTGGGCAAAGTCATAATTTCTTCATTAATGATTACCAAGTTTTAAATGCCTTTCTATATTAGCTATAGAATTTATGCACCTGACAGTATCTGAATGAGAAAAATAAAACATTTTGCATTCTGGCACTGAATGACCTTGACAATCATAATAGAAATTAGAAAATATGTTCTATATTTTTTATGGTAAATGTATTCTCCAAAGTATTACAGTAATTATTTTTAAGATCATAGTAATTTAACAGTCCCTCATTTCTTCAGGTACTCTGACCTTGGATGATTGCTTCAACTGCCACATACACATTACCTGCAAAATCTTGTATACGTTCTTAATACTCCAAACTCTTTACTTTCCTTGAAATATATTTAAAGATAGTGTGGTTTAATGAAAGGCCAGATGAAACTATTTTGTGGTCATTCATGCCACAGCTGACGTAAAAATGAAACCACATCCATAGATATATAAGCAAGTGTTTATTTTATGCTTAATTTTTACAAAAATGTTTTTATTTTCTCCTTTAACAAAAGAAAAGAAGTGAGCTCCCAAAAAGAAAACACGTTTCACATGGAGCAGCAAGCACCATTGTTTCACTCTCATAGGCTTGGATCTAGGAATGAAATTGTCCACCACTTAGACTCTAGCTCAGTTCTTCACAGCACTGGTAATGGATGAACTCGTTCCTGTATCTCACTACAAAATTATTACAAATAGTGTGCAGCACTGCTGACACCCTTAGGACCTTGCCATTCTTTTGTGCACAAACCACCTCCCTGATATCTATCACGGTCAGTGGAACTCTGGGAATATTCAGTTCTTTCCCATGTTGTTTTTTTTTTCTCTTCTCCCACTCCCCACCACTCATCCCTCATCCTACAAGCTGATCTTGTGAAACTATTCAAGGGAAAAACATTCCTCCCCAAACCTCCTCAGTTTGTTTGGATCTACAGCATTGTAGTCAGCTCTAATGCTTCATGCAGACAATAAAATAATGTTGCCTATAGAACCACTGGAAAAGCACAAAGCCTTCTCAGACATAAGGCTTTGGCTCCATTTCTGGTCCCCAAATGTGTCAGTCACAGTAGGCACCATGCCCAGGACTTCTCATGTTTCCCACCTTCCTTTGTTCCCTAAGCTATTTGAAGTTCTTGGACCTAGAAGATGCAAACTTCCTCTTGTTTCCCAAACTGCTTCTTAATTAAGCCATCACCTGGTTTCTTTCTTCCTCAGATTTCTCTCCACCTTCAGTCAACGTTCCCAGTCTCCCACTTCTTGCACTTGTTTGCACATGGGGACCAGCAGCATTAGGCTGGAAGAGCTTGTATCTGCACTATCTACTGGCGTATAACTGCAGTTATCGACCGCATCACACCACTTCTCTCTCCATAACACCTGATTTGTGAACGTCAACTATGAGAAAGGAGCTGCTGCACGTACCTGAGCCCTATCAAGAGGAAGGCAGGTCCACAGAGCTCAGAATGACATCATCCTGCCCTCCCAAACGACAAGAACTAGTTCTTCTCTCCTACCTATCATAGCATTACAGGACTTCCTCCTTGGCTCTAAAGATTTGTCTTCCTCTCCCTACTGGTGTCTGTCAGCCAACCTGAGCAGATCTCCTGCAAACTTTCTTTGAGTATAGGTGATTATTTACATACTGTTTACAGGTGATACATTTATATAGGGCCTACATTCTCCGAGTATTTTACACCATTAAGTCCACCCTTTGCATCCACAGTAGAAAATGCAGGAAGTATTTCTGTCTTCTGAGCATTTACAATGAATTCAGAGCCAGACTTCCTCTGACTTCTGCCTGCCAAAGTACTGTGTACTTGAGTACAGCCTAAAATTTGCCAGAGGTACTTCCGAAGGTTATGCAAGGCCACGATGCAGAGAAATGGCGCTGAACATCTCTGTCAGAAAGTGAGCTGTGCTCAGCTGCACACACGGACTCAGCTGTTACGCAGGCACCTGGCAGATACAGACCTTCAGCTGCCATCTGCGCTGCCTGCATCGTGCAATCTCATCCCTGTAATCTTAGAGTAAAAATGGAGGGGAAGAAGTAGCAATAACTGTGGAGAAAGGAGAGTGCAGTAAGTTTCATATAACCTCTAATATCAAGAAGTGTAGGTCACGGAGTAGTTGATTTTGCTTGCCACCAAAGCAATTTTCACAGTAGGTGATATACAAAATTATCCTAGACTCATTCAGGTTTTTAGAATAATCGAGGAGGATCACACACACAAAAAACTCATGTTATACATAGGGCAGTAACAGTCATTACCATAGGAACTGTCTGTCAGATGCCTGCTTCCAAAGAATCCTTCAGAGCCATCGCAAGGAAAAGCCATTAGCTTTTTGTAATCTGCAGAGGGTAATAAATTCTGAGCGACACTATAGGTAGTTAATTTTTACAATAGCATTTCTACTTGCTGATAACTACCCCCTGAATTCTCCCCCAGAATGAAGAAAAAAAAAAAAAAAAAAAAGGATTTCTACTGGCAGGAAGAAGTTTTATTCTTTAATACCCAGCTCTGTATCACATGCACAGCAACACACCCTGACACCAAAAATTTAAGACAAGGGGAAAGCAATAGTGCAAAAGCAATGTAGTACAGTGGTGGTCTCCTTGTGCCTTTTGGGCTAAAAGGGGGATAACCAAAGGACGACTAGGTTGCCAGTTCCTGCAGTTAACTCTACCTCTTGTTTACCTTCCCAACCTTTCGCGGAACTCCTCAGAGCTTCCTAAGTTAAGCTGGGCTGCTCTCAGTATTAAAAGGTTTCAGAAAGGGGCTGTGTGGAATAAATAGGAGAAATTAGTAAATTCATTTGCACAATGGCAATCATGCCTTCAGCTTTTATAATTGGGCTTTTGTTCTCACACCTTTTCATATGTCTTTTCCTTAGAGGTAACCTCATGTGTGAGAGTTAGAGCAGTTCTCACACAGACAGTCCTCTGCTCCCCAGATGCCAGGCACAGATTAGCCAAGGAATTATTTCTTCCTTCACTTCCTTCTCTGTACCTCTGTGTGTGTTTGGTTTCTGTATCTGGTTTTGGCTGGGTTTAGAGGCTATATGGGTTATACATGTTCATTATTGTATTTAGAAAGTTTTTTGAACAATGTCAGTCCAGAATTACATGTATTCTTAATATAAATATATTCCTCTAATTTACTTTCATTTGTTTTTTACAAATTACTTATGCATCTAGTCTTCAGGCCAAAACCAGGCTCTTCCTACATTTTAGTATATTTAGTATGTAAAGCGGTAAGATTATAATTTAAACAATTCTGCAGTTCTACAAAATATTGAACAATATTTTATAACCTGTGATTGCTTTTTCTTACATAGTTGCTAAGGTAACATGCTGGAACTTGTGGTTCAGTTTTGTTCAGCTGACTGTTTATTACATTTTAAAAATAAAATATTTATTATATTTAAGTTGTATTTATTATTTCTACAACCTGTGCAATTCTCCATGGTCTTCTGTGCCAGAGACAAAGGCAGCCTGGTATTTGGGAGTATCTTTTCTCAGGGGAGACTATGTGGGGGAGAGGTATAGAGCACCAGATAGTAGATCATGAAGTGGCTTGTGGCTCTTGCTGAAGACTCAGATGTTTGGGGGTTTCATCATCTGCTGCATTCCCTTTGTTTTGCTTGTACATGGTATATGCTCGTTCCTCCTGGATTATTAGTGTAACATTTGGCACTGTTCCTTGTTGAAGCCCTCCTCCTTGTCCATGCCTGGACCAGGCATGTCCTATCCCCTTCAGAAGAAGCAGCAAGCCTCCCATGACCTGACCCTGCTGTTCTGTACTGAGGCTTCTCCTATCTCACTGCTTCTCAGGGTACCTGGCAAGCATGGGAAGCGCCTCTGTTGCATGTTAGGCCAAGCCCAATCAGCTGGGCGGGCTTTGCTGCCTGTGCTTTTCACCCTGCCCATTGTGCAATTCCACTTCAATATCATCACAATTCGTTGTATTCAAGGGTTTCTGTACAAGCTACCCACTTCAGTATTTATTTTACTGATTCATTAATATTTTAAAACACATTCGTCTTGGAATCATAGAATCCCATCTTTTAATTAAAAAGTCAGGTGACCATCAAATGCCTATAGATTGTCATTTCATCATGTGCAGGCTGTTCTGAGGACACAATCTTTAGGGAATCTCAGTGTCAAGGCTTAGGAAAGACCTTTCTCACCCATTACTTCAGTAACTCAAACTTGCTGCTTCCATTGAATCGGGAAGATGGTATGAACGCATGAAGCGCTTATTAAGTTTAATGTTTCTGTTCACCTAGTTTACTATCTTCCCATCTGCCCTTTACTTGCAGAGGTTTTAAAATAAGATAGAAGCTGAAGGAAATGTCATTATCCTGCTGTTGTCTATTTAGCTTTCATTAAGTAAGTTGGTGCACAGCTCACACTCATTCTCAAAACTGTATTTACATAAGACTCTTTGCATTCTATACCAACCTCTGCAACACTAGTATTAACTACTGACATCTGCCAAGGCTGACTAGTAAGTGCTTTACAGTATCAATTCATCCTAAGCAAAAAGCATGTTTGAGTGCTGCAGTGCTCTTGTTAACGCCAATAAGAAGTATCAGAGCTCATATGACACCTAGCAGAAATTAGTACCCACATTCAAAGAAAAGCTTTTGTTATTTTCCAGAGTATTATGTGGACTTTATTGAGATGACTGCATCTGACACCTGCTGTAATATAAAATGCAGCTATAATTAGCCAACTGATGCTCTCCGCAGTTTAGGTCGAATCCCTTCTGTGGGAATTATGCTTTAAAATATTCAGAACTCCAAGTGGCTCTCATTACATTTAATTTTTACTTAGAATTAGGTGGTCTAGAAAAAAAATTTAGGATTGTAATAGCCCCCTGCTGAATGCCACACAGCAACGTGAAAACCCATAGATTTTTTTCCAAATAAAAAAATGAGAACAGCAGACTACACTACAGCCTTCAATTGAAGTCTGGCTTTGCTTAATTGTACTTTTTGCACTCATCAGTCTCTCCTCTTCAGAGCAAGCTACAAAAATTGCCTGAATAGCCAAAGAAAAGTTTCCCACAGTCACTGGCCACAGAAAAACACCATTGTCCTTCCTCACAGTTTGATGGACAACATTTCTATAAATGGGTAGCCAGTCTGTCAATGGTACCCTTGCTGAAAAGGCAAAAGAAGAGAACAGATTCTGCCAATATCTGACAAAGCATGTTAACACATAATCAGGCATTCACTAGTCAGGCAGCTGCCCCTGGGACCTTCATAACACAGGTGCCTTTAAGCCATTTCCTATTCACAGATAAAGGAAACAAGCAGGAGATACCTGGGAAAGGAGCAGTCTATTGTGGCCTGTCAAATGTCCATCTTCTAGGCTGCCTGCATAAAAACAGAAAGAACATAAAGGAAACTTCAGCCTGAACTGCTAAATTATAAAACAGCAAAATACTTTCCAACTCCATAACTTTAATCTTCATTTAAATAAGAATAATAATTAAAAAAGAGTGGCAAAGGAGCGTCGTGTGTCTCATAAGACTTACTTTCTTCATTCTTTTTCCTGCATCAAACCAAGAAAACGATCTGTCATGTCCCCAAGGCCGACAACTAGAACAAAGCCAGCAGTGGTGGTCCCAGGACTGTCACCTTCACCCACCACATCTTTGGTATGTTTTTTTCCCTCCCTAATCTGCTCACCTCTTCACCCAGCTGAGATTATTAAATTAACTGAGGAAACTGGAATTTTCTGATGGACCAGTCTAGTATGACTAGAAGTTGGTTAAGCTGCAGGACAAAGACTCTTTCCCTGCTTTTTACCAACTTTATATTAAGTGAGCCTAACAAGCAAGTGACATTTCATAGTCAATGTTACCTAAAGGCCACAAAGTAGAGCAATCAGTTTAGCAGTGTATAGCTCATGATACGGCGACAGTTAGCTTCATGCAAAAGAAAACACTTCTCTTTTGTGATGGTGCATCAACACGCCTGTTCCATACACTCAGCACATTAAATGCCAAAATCTATAGCCAAGCAGGATCTCAGTTTACATTTAAGTAACGTAATTTATATTTTTCATGGTGATTTTAGTAGCACTACCAGTGTATTTAATGTTAAATGTATGAAAAAGACTTTATCAAATTCCATGGAAGTTCCTGACGGAAGCACCTGATGGAAGCAGTATCGAGAACAAGGTGTCAGGAGATGTATTGCAACCACCGGAGTTGCTCTGATGTTGTTGGGAAGCTCCAGCAGGTGATGTGCTGCCTCTGAGAACATAAACTGCTGCAGTGCAGCACAAAGCACTTGCAGCAGAAGCCAGAATATGGCATGGTAAGAATAACTAAGTGTGGAAAACTCTTCTGTGTACTTCTTTATGAAACAGCGCTGATGTCTTACCTTCTCAAGCAAAAACATTCCAAAGAGCACAGTTACGATTTCTCACAATTATCATTCTCTAGCCAGATCTACGCTTTAATACAGAGGAGATATATATAGATATATATGTGAATTCAAAACAAGAAAGCTTATTCAAATGGAATTCATAGCCATAATGAAATTAAGCTGAAGCCAAGAATTAAAAATATTCAGGTAAAATGCAGTATCATAAAATGTAAATGAAAAAAAAAATCTGTGACCCCCACTGACAATTTTTCTTGGTCAGTTTTGAGTGTTCCACGTACTACAAGGTTTCCTAGCACTGCCCATACCTGTGCAGCTGAGCTAGTGTTACATTTCTCAACATTTAAAAAGGACTGCTTGTTCTCTGTTGAATCAGCCTCGGGTCATTATCAAACTTACAACCTAGGCCCAGTCTTGCAAAGGCTTTTACACACAGGCTTAGCTTTATGCACATGAATAGTCCTTTAGAATTCATTAGAATGATTGGTGCACAAAGTAAGCAGGTGCATGACTAGCTTCTCTGAAGGATTGGGACCCAAAATGTCAAAGACTCCATATTCCCTATTAACAAATGCCTCTTCTGCATTAGAAAAATACTGACAGTGTAAAGATGAGTGTGATCTTTTGTTTTGTCCGTTTACTATAATACAATGGGGATCATTCAAACAAGTTCATAGTAACTTTATATCGAAACAGGGCATTATGTATTTACTCATACAGATGTAGAAGCTAAGAATACTGCAGGTGGTAGGAACACAGAGTGATATATCCAGAGGAGCTTAAAGGATTTAGGTGCCTATCTTACATTGCAATATGGATATATTAGCCTCTTAAGGCTATTTCAAGAAGCTCAGCTCAACTAGATAATATAGGTCCATAATTTCAACTATCAGCCCCTGAATCTCATATCTAAAGCAGATCTGGATCTGGTTCCTGAAGTCTGGTTCCTGGAGGAGCCTGCTAGGATACTGAATGATTGATTGGACAAATAATGACAGATGTGTTCTATTAGACGATAACTGTCCAGCTACTGGGGTATAGAAATTTATAAGCTAAACTGGTGAAGCAGGAGGTCAATTTAAATTTGAGCAACTTAAAAGTTCCACAGAAAAGGCTAGGAAGACTGTATGTTTAGAAAAGGACGTGGCTCCTGGCTAAGCTGTGTGAAAAGTTTGTATATGGCACAGCTGAAGAACCCTATTTTAACTATTCCTAAGCATCCATCACTATTATTTCTTTTAAAATAATAGTCAAATTATACTAATAAAGATGCAAGCTACAGCTTTTAAAATCAAGCACTCAGCAATCAAGGATTTCCAAAAGTTAAAGTTTCGCTGAAGTAAATGTACTATATTCCTGTTTCCCTGTTAAATATAGATTTTCAAGTATCCCATTAAACCTGAATTAAATATATAATATGTGCAGCATGTACATATTAATGCAGTGGAAAATTATTAATTTTTAGACTATCTTCAGATACAAGTGCTTAATTTCACAATGCTTGTGTCAATTTACTGACAGTTTACAGACAAGGGAAACACTGAGCACAGACACCTACTCTGCAAGACACCTTCTACATTTTCATGTGATAGTCTCAAAAGGAAATTATAGGAAGGTTTATAATCAAACCTTTCAGAGTAACTACAGAAGTCTAAAATTTGTGAACACAGAATAATTATAGTTCACTGACTTCTAAGAAGAGCTGTTGAGCTGGGCCTTGCAGAGGTCAGTCAGTTCTTGATCCCAAATTATGTAACTGTACTGAAGAATTTTGTGCAGAGGATGCTAATCCTATTAGCAGACAGCAGCAAGAGGGCAGGCAGGAAGATAAAACTTAAATAATGTGTAAAATTACTAAATAAAGCCATCAACAACAATGACCATCGTAAAGCAAAGCACAGAGCAGTATTAGAAAATCTCAAGCGTAAAAAAATTGCTGGATTCAGAGAGGAAGGGCCATGGGTCTACGTGCCTGTCAGGGTGAGGACACTAAACAGAAAGCGGGTAACAGCCTCATGAAGATTTTGCATTTTGATAGGAATGACAAAATCACTGCAAGATATTAATGTGGGTTTCTTTCTTTTCTTTAAATGCAAATACATCACAGCTGTATTTTCCACAGGACGTTTCATATGAATCCCATTCCAATTCCATCTGAATGGGACTTTTTAAATTTTGGTAGAGTGAGAGAAACACCAGAAGGTCAGCAAAGACATTTGCTTTGAAGGAATGCCGCTCCTAGTGGATGATTAGTGTTGCAATTTAGAGCTTTTATTTGATGAAGTTAATATGCACATGGATACATTTTAGGGCAGACTGAGGTTTTTCAACTCTTCTTCTGAAATGAATACTTGGAAAAGTAAACAAAACCTTTTATTCTGGAGGGGACTTTGTTATGTCCTGTTCTATTCTAATCCAATGCGTAGGATACTATCAATTTTCTATTTATAACCTAAAGATAATTTAGAGCAGCACTGATAATCTGAATATTAAGGAAAACTGTATTTACAGCAACCAGTGCCAAGCTGCACCACTTGCCTGGGGCTCTGGACAAAATTGAGGGTATTGTTTTTATCTTTGAAGCTCCAAATGATTGCAGTTTAAATTTTTTCTGAAGTGTTGTCTCTTTTGCCTTTCCATGCACGAGAGCTGACATAAGCAGAAGTACACAGCAGGAGCTTTTCAATTCAGGAGAAAAATCTGCTTATACATTACACAGTCTCCTTAGCTCAGCACTTCAGTCTTGAGCACAACAAACCTCCACGACTGGCACATTCTGCAAAGCACCCACCTTTCTCTGGGTGTTAGTTAGGGACAAAATTAAAGCGCGAGTTCAGAGATTATGCTAATGTAATATTCAGCAGAAGAAATAATGCTAGTAAGAATGACAGCAGTGACCAGCAAACACAAGCTGTGTCAATTTATTAAAGTTTACTGTGATTTTAAAGTGCTTAAAAGCACCTATAGCTGGAAAGAAGTGTGTATCGTTATCTTTTTACAAACCCAGTAAGGAGGAGCAGTAGTCCAAAACCAAAAGATAACCCTCTTCAGTTCAAAATCATTTTCCTTCAAACAACTATATTTGCTATCGAAGAATTTAATGGTTTTATCTCTATATTTTTCAAGGTGGTGAGAGAGGCTTTTTTATACCTCAGAGATCCATTTCATGAAAAAAAGCTGCAGAGGATTTAATCTTTTCATGATAACTCTGTCCCTGAATGTTGAAAGCAGTTCCAGATTATTCCCTCCCTCACATCATTAAAATATCTGAAAATGGCCATTCCGGCCAAGTTACACATATTTAAATCTTCTGATCCCTCTTTCTAAACTAGTGTCTCTATCTCCGGCAATCCACTTCTTGCCAGTTTTCTACAAATTCCCTCAAAATTACCAGTATCTTTCCAGCAATGAGAGCTTCCAATATTTTATTGTTTCACCAGCTTTAGTGAGCATGCCATGTAATTTCCTCTGTCTTTACGGGAGGCCTGGATTTACCCTGGCCAGCTTTACTGCCAGAGGCGATTGCAAGTGTATTCATTTGTACTGTGCACTGCATGCAGTGAGCATATGATCATCTTCTGGAACCATTCTGCTCTGGTCTGTCTCTTCCATTAGATATGAATGTTTAACATAGTTTGTCTTACCTGTATTTGCACATGGTTTTTCTTATTCTCATTTTTCTGATCTCTTAAATCACTCTGGATTATTTTTGGTCTGTTCATGCTTGCATAATGCATTACTAATTTAATCTGTGAAATTTCAGATGACACCAAATTTATTCAGATAGCAGCTGCAACATGGATCAAGGCCTTCTGAGATAATGAAAAGTAGAAAGAAAATCTGTGCCCTGTTTAGAAATAGGAACCATTACTGTTTCTCTAAGAGACATTTGCCATCATCAGGAAGAACGCCAAGATCCAGACTATGCTTAGTAAATAATGGGTGGACATCAACAACTCTACGGACTACTTCATCACTAGGTAGATAATGGTACATCACAACCACCCCCTCTTGATATCTTCCACATTCATTCACTGTCCCTTATATTTCCATGTGTATGGCAACCTCCAGTATCTTTCTGACCTTTATGTGTTTTTTGTTTGAAATGTTTTGTACCCCAAACCAACATCCTGCTAGAGGTAAAGGTAGCATGCCCAAAACCGAAGGGAACATATCAGGTCTCTCAACTACTAAAGCTACATCTAGCCATTGCGAAAGCAGGCATATGCCTGCTCCATCATTCTAGGAAGACTGCATTTTTCTGAAGTGGAGTTTACCAGGTAGCCGAGCATTCATCACTTGAAGTTAAAACTTGGTTAAAATGTCTGGACTTGATCTGTCTCTGCAGGTCACTGGAGATTCAGTCAGGGAAAATTGCCTCCACTGACACTGAGCAGCAACAATCAATGACAGGGTGTGACATCCATGCTCCATATTCTGTTCTGGCCAGCAGGTTACTTCCATGTTTATTCAGTGTTATAGTGCTGGTGGGGGAAGGGAGACTGTATTTTCCTTTTTTCTTGAAAGCTTCATGGTTTGATCCAAATGACATGATTACATTTTGCAGAGTTGCTTCAGCTGCCCGTCCAGAGAGAAAACTGCAAGAAGCAGGGCAGCATGAAGCTGCGAGTCCTTGACCATGAGCAGGAATTAGCACCGTTGGACAGAGCTGCAAAATAAAACGTCATAATCTTTCTTACTATTCATAATTGGCTACCATGTTCTGGGTACATGTTCAAGACATTGCCATTTGATAAAACCATCTATTTGCAGGAATTAAGTAAATTTCTCTACATTTCTGAACTCCCAAGTCAGGAATACATTTTGCAGTAAGCATTTCTGAATCCAAAGAGTTGTCCTCATCTTCTGAATCCAGCCAAGTGCCATCCAGCTCACCTTAGATAAGATATTCGTGCAAAACACCTCTCCATGAAATATATTCGTAATCATTACCACTGAAGTCCTTTTCGGAAATAATTTTCCTCTGAGCAGGGCTTTCTCTACTTGCATCTCCTTAAATATTTAAGTTGGTTGCTGAATGGAGACACAGAATACTAAGTCTTCAGTTTAGTGAGATTTATTTTCATTATATTAAGGTAAGTTTTATCTGGAAATTTTAAAGACATCAGTATCAGTCAAATAAGTTAATCTGCCATTCTAACATTTTTATTTAAGAATGTTTTACCATTTGTATATACAATAGTGCTCACCATTTCCCAATGGAATAAAAATACCGGTGCGGGGGGTGTGGGGGGTGTGCAGGGTGTGTGGGAGACAGGTTACAGAACATGTAGAGAATCTTTGTCAGGGTTCCTACTGTCCTAGGAAAAAAATCAGACTGCCTTAGAGGAAATAGTCTTGCAAGCTTTGTAATCAAAGTACTCTGACAAACTCGCTCCTTGTGGTCTGATGAAAAAACCACCTTGCTGTAACCAGAAGAGTCACGGCTTTGAAGAGAAGCACATATGAATGTAAAGAGTGAAGGTACAGCCAGAAAAGCACAGCTGAAACAAGTCCAGTAATCTGATATACTTAAATACTAACACACATTCTCCTTCCCTCCATGAATGAGCACTCAGTGGGGGCACTCCTGCAAGCACACCTGTCAGGTGCCCATGCTGACAGCCGGAGGGAGGCTGCTGAAGGGCAAGGAGCTCGCTGCTCCTAGGGCAATGAAAAGGGTGAGGGGGAAAGGTGACCTTGGGAGGAAAGGACATCCCACAGGAGCTGCTGCAGTCCAGGGTTCAAAGCCTGGCGGTACGGAAAGTGCCAAAGCAGTACGCAGTGGTGGGTCTACAACCCTGGGCCAACGCACGGCAACTCTGTGACCGCTGGGGTGGTCTTTCACCCGATGGCTCCAACAGACCCGAGAAAAGCTTCAGCGTCCCAGGGAGGTCTGAGAAAGAAGCAGAAGCAATGACTTTTCCTCAGGCATGGGAAACAGGGCTGCTCACCACGCTGGTGGTGTCCTCCACACACCACAGCACGGAAACCCAGAGGACCGGCTGAGCCTGGCCAGGACAAACAGGCCTGAGGCTGCCTCCCCACGCCGGGCCCTGCCCCACAGCCGAGAAGCTGCCCTGAGCCGCCGCTCCTGTGCTTGGGGACACAGCAGCCCGGAGCCGAGCAGGGCAGGCAGGGGGCGGACCCCAAGAGGAGCCCTCCCCTCCCGACGCGGCCCCCCCCGCCCGGCAATGGCAGCTGGCGCCCACGGGGCGAACCGCTCCTCCCGTGCGGAACCGACTCCGAGCGCGCGGTCCGCGATAGGCTGCCGCGCCTGTCCATCAGTCCGCAGAGGCGGGGCCGGCGGGTACGGCTCCCCGAGGGGTTCGTCATCGCAAAGCGACGGCGGGGACGTCGTTGGGTGGCCTGGTGTCATGGCGGCGGCAGCGGCGACACCCAGCCCGCTTCAGCCTGGCGGCCATGCTCCGGAGGCCGGCGCCGATCCTGCGGCCTCGGAGGTGGCGAGCAGCGCCCTGCGCTCCCTGGTCGGGCTGGCGGGACAGGTGAGTGCGGGGCGGGTGGAGGGAGAGGCCCGGTGCAGGGCTGAGCTGCGGGCCCCGCGCCCGCCTCGCCTGACCTCGGGGCCCGGGCAGGGCGTGCTCCTGCTTCTGCCCGGCCTGCGGGGCCGTTCTGAGCTCCAGGGATACAGCACGGCGCCGGGCAGAAAAAACCCGCCACAAGGAAAGGAGCGACCTCGCTTCTGGAGGTTGTTCAGGCCGGCCAGCGGGAGCGGTGAAACCCCGGTCAGGGCTGAGGGCTGCCGGTGCCGCCCGCTGCCCTCCTGGCGTGGCCACCCCCAGCGTGCGAGGCCTGCTGCTGCGTCCCGTGGCCGTGCCTGTGCCTCTTTGTGACGGGACGTCTCGTGTCACGTTGTAGTTTGATAGGTGATCTTTCCCATGACAAACCGCAGTCTAATTGCTGCATTATAACAACCGTTCTGAATTGAAGAGCTGCAAAAAGATTGCTGTACATTAAATCAAAGTAAACGATCAGGAGCTTGAAGTTAGCCTTGCCTAGCTAATAACATACTGTGAAACACTGCATCTCAGTGGGTCAGAATCTTTAAAGCAGCTTTGCTCTGTGGTACTTAAGTTGAAACACCTACTTTAGATTTAATGGTGGCTATGAATTATTTAACAGGTGGTGCAGTAGTGGTGGGAGGCCCTTATCAGGAGAAGGTTTTAGTAACAACTTAATTATTACCTTAAATAATTTACAGATTGGTTTCTTTTCTGTTGTGGAAGCACATATGTAGTTCTGCGAAGGCAGTGGAAGCAGCCTTGGTTCTGAAATTAGACAGCAGTTTGAAGGTTTGGGACCAGATGATAAGTGATATCTGTGGGAGATAATATGACTTGATATATGTATATGTTACAAAAATACTCAGAAATGGGTTCTGTTAGATACAGAGGCAGTTTAGTAGTAGTTTCTGACTGATGTGAAATTATTTTTTAGAGCACTTCACCTCTCATCTGAATAGAATTGTGTATTGTAATTGTTTCTCACCTCAAAGTCTGCTAGTAATTGTCTCCATTTTCAAACAAAAGTAATCTAAAATTAAGGGCCTGAAGATTCAAGCACTGGCTGATAAAAGTTTTGTTTTTCCGATCTCTAAAGTGATTAAAAACTACCTTAGCTTTTGAACAGGAGTGCTTTACTAAACAACTTGGTCGTACACCTTCACAGGATAACTGACAGAGGAAAACTGTCTAGTATTGAGGAGGAAATATCCCATAATTCTTAGTGAAAACTCTAAACATAATCAATGAAGAATTAGTGATGGTCATTTAATCCAGATGTGATACTGTCATTCATCTGTTGTTCTTAGAGTGTTAACATGAGTGAAAACTTGAACTTTTGTGTTTATGAAAAACATAAGAATGAATAAAGGAAAAGTTTCCGAGGCTCTTAACTAGGGTACCCATCACAAGTTTAATTGTTTTCGAAATTCCGTTAAATGCTCTAGTTTCTCTCTCTTCTTCAGTAGGTTACTTGTTCTCCAGAGTTTGCTCTAGTTACACTGTCTAGTATGTCTCTGGAGACAGCTTAGTGATTTTCACAGTATTTGGGTGCGCATGGACAATTCCAAGTGACCAGTTTAGATTTGCTACATCACCTCAGTAGAGTTACAGTAGTTGCGGTGCAGAGTAAATTTGTCTTAGCTGGTGTTTGGAGTGCATTCTTTCCATGACAACTGTGCACTGCGCTGAACTGTAAGTAGGAGTCTGGTTGCTCCAACTTAGCTGAGAAGGCCCTTTTAATTGCTCAGTCATGATGGTTTCCAGTTCAGTTACACTCTTGTCTGCCAGCACTTGAGTTTTGGTAGATTTTAACTGTGGTGTTTTACCACCTTACTGACTCTAGTCGTGACATCTTGCATTTTTGACTGAAATTACCGATTCCTCATTTGCTTTCTCTAGAGATGAGTGAACATGTGCCAGATTGTTAGTTGTCCCAGTTTGTGATCCATTGTAGTAGTTTAAGTTGGATTTATGCTGACAGGTTGGACTGTCAACAGGAATATTTCTGGCACAGGAATTTTTACTAGGGCAGTCACTTGCAGCACAGTGACTAGGAGGACATCTGAGTTTAACAACTCCTAAAACCGATGACTCATCGTGAAAAGTTCTTTAAGCTCTGAGCAACAGTTAGTGTCTTTCATAAAACAGTTTCAAAGGACTGAAATGACTTCTGATGCTGTAAATTGCTATGGAGTAGGCTGTGGACTTGTAAATATATGAAAGCTTTGAAGTTACCAAATCACAGAATTTATAAACCTGCTTGTCACGTAGAAGTATGTGAAACATGGAGAAAACTAATTCTGTTGTACTGGAAACATGTTTGGATGTGGGAGGGGTTTATTCTTTACTTTAAAACTCATGGATGCTATTTTTAAGTAAAGTATCATGTGCCTCTAAATTATTCTAAGTCGGAAGCTACTGTTTTTGTCCATTGAACCACCTGGACAGGAGTCACACACAATGATATGAGGGCACACATCAGCTGATTCTTTTTGAAAAGGGAGGCTTATTAGGAAATTGCAGTAGTTCTCCTATTTTGTTTCACTATGGTGAAACACCTCTTTTTACACTGTCAGTGGACTATAATGTAGTGTATAGCAGATGGTACTCTAGAAACTTTGGGAAGAACTATGTCCTGCAGACGATCACATATGCACAGTGGCTTAATTCTGAAATTATATTCTTACTAAATTATAAATATATTCTTGACTTTCAAAGGTGTTAAAAACTTGCATGTCCTAAAACATTCCTTTTCCTACATTAGTTTAGGTACTAAACAGGAATAACAGTTTGTCTGAAAATTGTCTAAAATACATTATATATTTTAGTCAGACCATCTCCTTTGCTATGTAACTTCACATCTAACACTGGATATAGCCAGGCATTCCCTGACTAAAGAAGGGGCGCTCAGGCTTATAGTTCTTTACATATAAAATTGTGGTAATGCTGGTGTTTAGAACTGATGTAGCATTCACTGCTTTGCCTTCAGGGCGATAGAGGCATTCTTGTGTTTAGTTCTCATTGTTTCCTCCTACACTGTGTGGTGGATTCAGGAAACAAGTGCATATGCATTCTGTGTTCTTGTCCCTGATATGTGATGCCATTAGAAGTTAGCTACCTTTAGATCATATGTTAATGGTCACTTTTGTCATCTCATCGAGGTCTCTATTTTTTCCCTTTTGGAAAAAAAACGCCACAAAACAAAAAAACACCCCGCAACAAAACAAACAAACAACAGGAGTGAGATGTAGACATACAAATATGCACATGACTTGGGAGTTCTGTGTCTCAGAGTACCTGTAGGTCCTCTTGATTTTAAGTAGTTTTATCTGTATTTAGAATTTGGGGGATCACTTACGGGTTGTTTCGTTGGAGAACAACCTACTTGACTTTGGGAAATCAGAGGGCTCGTTACCTGAAGATCTTGAGAGGAGCTTCAGTGTAACAAAAATGACAAAGGTGGATGTCAAAGTGTGTAGTTGATTGTTAATAATCACTAATCAGCTTTGTGTTAGACAGTGAAAGTTTATTTTTAGCTTATAGAAGGTACTTAGTTCCTTTAAATAAAACTTCAGGTTCACTATGTGTGTTTTTCCTTATTGCTCTGGGAGTTAAATACTGCAATTTCTTGGAGAATAGACTGTGGCAATTGTTAGTTTGATCTGAATGCATATAGAGGGAAATAGTGTGATTTGGAAATGAATCTGATAGTGGTGCTGTGTAGTCTAGAGTTCGTTTAACCTTGATGTTTTTTAAAGATTTTTTTTGAAAAAAGCACTTTTAAAGTAAAGCTTCCTTATTAACAGCAAGTAAAAATTTCAAGAATGTGGCATGGTGCAGTATCAAGACCCTGGTCATACAGGCAAAGATAGCCTTGCAAATCTCAGAATAAAATATATACACTTAGACAAGACTGCAGTTTTAGTTCCATGTTTGTTCCTGCTGGTGGTTCTATCTGTTAAAAGAAAAGATTTGAACAATTAACATGAACAGTTTGTTTTCTTATGATAGTTAATTGAATTTAGAATTGCCTAGAGTTAAAGATCAAATTAATACAATAAAAATGGGATGAGGTAGTAAGGAATTTTCAATTTTTGAATGTTTTACAAATACTAGCTTACTTTGAAAGTGGCAGCTGCTTCAATTACAGTTAATGTTAAACCTCTCCAATGTCCTCTTATAAAAATGGGGTCTGTATGAGATTGAGCATAATTGTTGTCCTGTAGAAGTCTTGTATACTTTTGTGATGTTAATATAACATAACAACATAATTTTTTGTGGTGTTTGTTTTGCCCTCTTGAAGCTTAACCTTGGAGATGATATCGTGAAAGTTGTGATCGATTGGAGCAAGCTTCAAAGCACATCAGCACTTCAGCCAACGTTACTCTTTAGTGCACTTCAGCAGCATATTTTATGTTTGCAGGTAAATATTTCATTGGACACATTTGACTCGACAAAAGTGATCAACAACGGAATATAGTTATATTATCTAAACTGTAAAATTTCAGTCGTTTTGATCTTATATTGCTATGTCCAACGAAGAAGAATGCAAAAGTGTTATATGCTTGGGATTCCACTGGGTTTTATAGGTGTTCATGCTTATGGATTTTTCAGATTAGTGGTGGGAATAGCCGCTCTAGGTGAGCAGGCTGAATAAATGCAGTCTCATTGATTTCTAGACTTGCATTGTAAATGTGATACATTTCCATCTATGGTGGGTTATAATTAAGCAATAAGACACGGCAGGTGTGTGTCATGCTATGATAATGATTCCATGCGTTGGGTGAGTTTTGAGTCTCATGGAGTGCTTTCAGTGGTTCAAGAAGTGGCATTATCCCAGCATGACACATCCTGGAGTGTCTTACTGCAATTAAATATATTTTCAGCGTAGTTTTTTTTTTTTTTAAAGAGTAATTTCTTTGACATTAATGTCTCATCTTGCCAAGTAGCCAGTCACCATTACTGTCATTTCTTTTAACTATTTGAAACTTTCCAACCTTGCCAAAAGTATGTGTAATTAAGTTGTGTGGCAGTTTGTCAGCTGGTAACTGAACAGTATTTTGACCTTGATAGTTCATCCATAAAGGGTAGGGATTTGAATACTTTTTTTTTTTTCTTCAGCTAGTCAATAAATCATTTCAAGTATGTAGTACTGAGAGGGTAAAAAAGGAAGTGACTGTATTTGCTTGTCTGTAGGTAAAAGAAAGACCCTTCGTGATTTCCAGAT
Organism: Psophia crepitans; assembly: GCA_013399095.1. Taxonomy (NCBI): domain Eukaryota; kingdom Metazoa; phylum Chordata; class Aves; order Gruiformes; family Psophiidae; genus Psophia; species Psophia crepitans. The sequence continues at coordinate 371,292 of VWZZ01004296.1, read as the reverse complement.
ACCCACCAAACCTTTTGGTGTGATAAACAAAAAGAAAACATGCAAGTAAAAATTATATCCTGACTGTAAGAACATTGCAAGTAGGAATTTGAATCTATTTCAGGAAATGTAACTGGTAAAAATCATATTGTCTTTAAAAAAAAAAAATTCTAGAGGGAAAATAAGCAGTGAAATTCAGACTAGATGAAACTGATAAAAATTTAAAAAGGAGGTGTGACACATGTATGTACTGAGGTTTTGTTATTACATCTTGTGTAAGAGTTATTGCAGTAGAATAATAAGCATTTATTTTTGCTGCTACAAATGTTAGTGCATTCTCTCATTTAATTTCATGACCTAAGTAGATAATCAACCGTATCAAGAAAAGCATGTGTTCAGGATAACGCCTATGTATTTCACGTCTGTGTGCTCTCATTCACTTGGGCAACTGCAGCTTCAAGTGGAGAATGTAGTGCTGTGGTGATAAAGTAAAGGCTTTACAGTGTGAAAGCATTGGCTTTCATGTTAAGGAGGAAAAATACTAAGCCTTACTGTTCTGAGTAGGCATTTGAATGACATGTTAATTAAGTGGTATTGGTGCCAGCGATTGAAGCTTTGATTTAGCTAGTAACAGATGAGTAGCAGGCAGATTTTTGCAGAAATTTGGGAGTTTTCCTATACAAATCTCTAAAAGGCACAGGTCAAAAAGGCCAGAATCCTGGTGTGCACAGTGTTTGGAAATAGAGCTTTCCCGCCCCCCTGCCCCCCCCTTTTTTTTATTTTATTTTATTACTGTGTTCCATCAGAGACAGATGATGTAAATCCTACAATTATTTCAGTTGTTTTGTTTTAGAAATTGTAATAGTACTTGACTTTTTGTTTTGGGGATTTTTTGGCCTTTTTTTTTTTAACCCTAACATACTGTTTTCTTTGTTCAGCCTCTTTTAGAAAAACTTCAGTCATTGATTAAAGAGGAAAATATAGGCCATGTTGAACTTGCAGGTAAAAGAGAAGGCCAAACTTGTGAAACAAGTTTAGATGTTTATGATGGTAACTGTCAGACTGAAGAAAAGTATGCAAGTTATGACTTGGGAGAGCTGAAGGATGCTCACATTAATTTTGATCCAGAGGTGGTCCAAATAAAAGCTGGAAAAGCAGAAGTAAGTGATTTACCTAAAGTTAAAAGAAAAGAAAAAGACCTTTCTAAATTTTAAACTGAAAAGAATGAAATAGATATATGCCATCATGTTTATTACCTGCAGATTGACAGGCGGATATCAGCCTTCATCGAGAGGAAACAAGCTGAGATCAATGAAAATAATGTCAGGGAATTTTGCAATGTTATTGATTGTAATCAAGGTAACTGGCTAGCCAGACTTTAATCTTCATAGATTTAAGTTGGTTTTTATTTTTTTATTTTGCAAAAGCACTATGCTGTGTTTAAAACAGAACTTGATTTTAACAGTAACTTTGTTTGAAAATGAAGAACTTGCATGTGTGCTGCAGATGTTGTCAGATTGCCATCCAGCAGCTACTCTCTTTTTTTGTCTATGCTTGATGCATCCCCTGCAGAAAAATTATAGCTATTACTCTGTTCATTTTAAGGACTGCGATCTTAAGTCAGGTGACTTTGTAGCTATTGTTCTCAATGTTTTAGCTAGAAAGTCAACAGAATTGCAGTTCAGAAATGTCTTGTGAACTGCATGTTGTTCAAATTGAAGTTACTTCAGTGGTAGTTAAATGACAAAAAAGTATTTTTTGCAATCAGTTTGAATGACTAGTTACTTAGAGTAACTTTTTCCTTTCAACATTACTCATGCTGTTGGTGTTTTTAATGCACCAGCTGACACAATTGGCTGTATCTATAACCAAACAATCTTAAATCCATCTGGTAGGCTGGATCCCATTAGCACGATCAGTAACTGCATAACCAAATGCGTCTTAAAAATGAAGACATTTTTATATACATAAGTAGTACAGAGACATTTTCTAAGTATCTGTGAACCCAGATGTGCGTTGTCTCTGTGATGTACGCTTTTAGAGAGCGAAGCTTATTGCTCCGTAAGAGACTTTAACTCCTTGAATATTAGTTGGAATTAAAATGACACCTAAAGTCTGGTAGAATATGCTAGATAGTGCAATACTGATTCCTAAAATTGTTAATTACGTACAGGATAAATGATGGTAAGGCCTTCCTTTGTATGTTCAGGCATAATAAAATACACATAAAGCATTGGTATATATGGACAGAGACTAAAATATGAACATTAAAATAAACTAAGATGGTCTGTACTGTAGGTTTTTGTGGTTAAACAAATTAAAGAAGTCGCAGGCATCAGAATAAATGCAGGAAAGTCGGAAAGGAATGCTGATGAGTAAACTAGACCAGTCTAAAAATAGGAGAATAGTTTAAAAAAAGGACATAAAAACAGAATACCAGTGGTGAGCAGGGAAGAGACTTCCATACGCAAGGAAAGAAATGAGTTAGAGAAACGCAGTGGAAAAATAAGAACCAAATTAAATGTAAATTGTAAGAAATTTGATCCTAATCCAATAACCTTTTATATACACGTGTGCATACATTTATATAAGTGACTTATCCAATTAAAACCAATAGGTCCATGCAAGTGTGTGAAACTATTAATGAGCAAGTGTTTATAGAATGAATGAAGTATTTCTGATATTTTTATTGTATGAAAAATTTAATTAGATTTGTTAAAAGCCTCAAAGCTGATGATGGTTAGAATATTTTTAATTATTGATACATAATTAGGACCTCACTTCTTATATTACTGTTTATTCAGAAAATAGCTGTGCCAGAACAGATGCAATTTTCACACCCTATCCTGGATTTAAAAGCCATATAAAGGGTAAGCAACTATTTTAATACCCATTTAAGTGTCCAGATAGAGAGCACTAATGAATTTTTTCAGTTAAAAACCTTTTATGGAATGCTCAAAAAATGCAAATGTTGCGTATTGATTTTTTTACTTTAGTGAATACTTCTACATCTTTGCATACTTCGCCAAGGTTTTCAGTCCCATAACTGCTTCGTTAAGCCAATGGTTATGCACTAAAGAACAAAACAAAGGAGCCTGTTCTCATTGTCGGAAAGGAAAGGTGCAGAAGATGAAGCAGGACGGAGGAACTGAACTATTCTTAGCTTTTCTTCTAGGGTTAAGTCAACAGTCCAGTTAAGCAATTGAGATTAATTAAAATTATCTTCTATTTTTTGTTAGCTGGTGTAAGTATATTGAATTAGAAAATAGTTTTGGCCCACAGTGGAAGTTCTGAGACCTAGATTTATGGGAAGTTACAAGCTGGGAAACAAGCTTACCACTGCATTTCCTTTTAGAAAGGAGTAAATAGCGTAGAAATGATTGTCCAACAGAAGTTATGTATAAAAGATTGCTTGTCCATCTGCTGCTCTCTGTGTGTACACAAGTTGCTCTGTGTTTAAAAACAAACAACCAAAATCTCCAAAACGAGAGTGAAAGTAACCCTCTGTTCTGTTTTTGAGAGTGGTGGTATTCAGGTATCCACTTGATGCTGATTCTAGAAGCCAGTTTATTATTCCGAATTCTAGAATTCAGAATAGCACTGTGAAGCATAATGGTAGGTATAAGCATTAAAAGGTGGTGAGCTAAGAGCGAGATGGGAAAGTGAGTTTGTCTTTCAAGGCAGTATCACTACCCTTTCAGTAGTCACTTTTTTAAACTGAGTTTGTAGTTTGTAACTTGGATGCTAGCATATTACAAGAAAAAAGAGAAGTTTGCACTTCGAACTAAAACCCAAACAGTTCATAACTGAAATGTGAATAACAGTTAGAAAGGAATTGAAAGTAAGGCCAGCAGAAACTGAAGCAAGAATGTGCTCCACGAAGTACTGAGTAAGAAGGTGTTTGCTCCAGTGTCTGGAGTTGCCAACATAGTCTTCAAGTCCGCAGTACGCTGCAGCAGTCCTATCAGGAAGGACTTGAGAAATGACCATGATTTAAAGAGAAGCGACCAAAATCTTCAGACGAAGACATGGTTTGGGCAGGCGGAAAAGATAGACCCAGAAGCAGCTGAAGAGTCATTAAAGCCTGTACCTGAATAACAAAAATTAGAAGAGAACTTCCTTGCCGAGATCCGTAGCAGTTCTTCTGATTGTATACCTCCCCTCATCTTCCTGTATTTATGTTGCTTCCTGTAATATTATGTCTGGCCTCTTTGCATTCACAGCAGCTCACATGTGCAACTGCTGACATAGATAACGGTTTTTCTACTGTTTATCAGCAGCTGATGACAAATTCTTGATACTGCTGTTCTACATGAATGTATGAGTAATTCTTTTACTTTGCATATGTAAAGTCCTAGGGTTTTGTTTACTTTAGTTATTCGTGCAGAAATAGGAAGGTACTCTTACTTGAACCTCTGATCTTAATCTGTGTGGAACCCTTCACATGAGAGACTAGTGTGAAATTGATTTAAGATAGTCAAAAAATTAAAATACGAAAACCTGTTTTGATTAGATGTACTTTGTTTCATGTGCATATGTGTTAAATTTATGTTCTCTTTACCTAGTTTATAGGGTAGTAAATACATACGGACCTCAGACTAGATCTGAAGGAGCACATGGGTCCGGTCACAAAGCCAGCGTACCCATTCATGATTGTGGAAACCAAGCTGTTGAGGAGAGGTTGCAAAATATTGAAGCACACTTACGGTTGCAAACAGGTTTGTATCATGTTTTAATTTTGACATAGGTGTGCCAGTTTGTACTGCAGTTATCATTGCTGTAGTAAAACTGGGCAAGTCTATAAAAACTGACTGTAAAAACAGTGGGTGGAGCCACTAAAGGATTTTGTCACCCGAAGTACTACAATCTATTCTTTAGGTTCTTATACCCAAAATGGAACCCAGATTTATGCCCAAATTAGGATGCTGAGTTAGCAAATCTGAGTTAGCAAGAGAGGCACTTCAGAATGGGATTTAAAACAATCTGGAATACCTGGAGGTAGGGGTTCTCCATAGCAGTGGAACACTTCTGCCTTTTAACTGCTGAACAGGAAAAGCTGAGGTTAGGACTCAGTTCTGCTTCATGGACACCTTGTGGGCTGCGGAGGGGATGAACGCAAAGGACAACCTGACACCTTTTCCTAAAGGTGAATGATTCTTGCAATACAGTTAGAGAAGCTTATTTCCCAGAATGTGGGAAGCTTGTGTCAGTACTTCCCTTTTGCAATGCAAACATAAATCCACACCTTTCCCTAAAATAAATGCCATTGCCACCAGGCTACTGACTTCTTAAAAGTAGGTTTTTTCCTCACCCCAGCCCCAGTTTTCTAGAATCTAAATCAGTGAGGCACTTGTCGAGGAGGAGTCTGTATTTTTCCTGTAAAATGTTTTCAAAACAGAAGACAAGATTCTCACCTAATAAAGTGAATGTTGTACACATCACCCTGCTGACACACACTGACCTTTTTTTGTCTTCTGAATACTGAATAGATGCCAGTCCGTTCTCTAAGAATGTGGTGAGCATTGTCTACACTACATTCCTATGAATGCATACTGGATCAAAGTCCTCTGCAGCAGGGAGAGTAGAATACTCCTAGATACTGATGAGACAGAAATCAGAGCGTGGTGCTTAGCTGTACAGCTGTCTCAAAAATAAGGTGGTTTTTGTGCATGGAAATAGAATTTACAAGTAGCTGGCCAGCATTAAGGTTACAATGTGTAGTAGCTTTGCAAGTTTAGGCACATCAGGGATCATGATTGGGGGTAGCTGAGGAGGGGCCCTTGTTTCCAGGTGGTACCTGGAATTTATGTAGGTGACATAAATTTGTTTGAGGGAACAGGTCCACTAAACTATGCTATAGGGGAAGAGGATGGAAGTGTGCAATTCCAGCTCAAGTCCTGTCCAAATCATCATTGCTGGGGAAGGTCTCAAGATTGCTTGTTACTTATCCCAGCAGCTGTGCAAAAAGTATTCATCTGGACAGGTAACCTGCCTTGGCTACCTGCTCACCAGTTTTTGTTTCTGATGACTGAAAGAGTTGTTCTTGACTCACCTGCTGTTTTTCAGAACAGCTTCTTCTAGCGCTTGTACTGCTCTTTTCCCTTTGCATTAAGAGACAGCAATATTAAGAAGAGTGAGAGGTTAGACAATTTAATTAGAAGCTGCTGAGTGATGAGTTGAGAGCAGAACTGAAGGAGGTAAGCTACCGGCAAGTGTCTGTCTGAAGTAAGGAAATAGATGAATGGCAAAACCCCCATTAATGCTTATTTCAGTAGTTTGTGGCATAGAATTGTCTTACCTGACAGACCTAGAAATAAATGGAAACAGGTGGCAAGAGAAGTAAAAGCCTGTGAAGGCCTTGATTGTTACTACTGTTAAGAACCAGGCTGTCATTTTAATTGGGATAGCCAGTAGTTAGTTGTGATATAAACTGAAATCAGTTTGGAATACTGTGTAGCATAAATAAGATACTTTCTAAGGCTGATCTTTTGATCAGTTCTGTTCTTACATGGGGAAACAAGCCCAAGCTGCTGCAGCATAGCTGCAAACAGCAAATAGGTTGAGCTGGGGCTTCTGCTGCAGTTGTTTTTGTGGTGTTTGTGGCTTTTGTTGGTTTGGTGTTATTTTTTGGCCGTGTTGTTTTGTTGTTGTTTTGTTTTGTTGGTGGGTTTTTTTTTTTTCCCCAAAGGTCTGGTTTTTCCATTACACACACACATTCCCCACTCCTGCTTCTCCCATCTATGGCCAGCCAAATGCTGTTCTTTGTGAAGCACAACTCATACCTGTCCTCTAACCTCTGATGCTCAGTGGAGATAGGTTTCGTTCAGAACAATCTTAGATATCAATGCTGAATTCATGTGTGGTCTGCCAAACCGTCTGCTCCTTCCTGATGCTGCTGTCAGTTTTGAAGTGGTAACATTTGGTGTGTGACCAATGTATTGTACGAGTGATCACTAGCTGTTCCAGAGACCTTGTCAGACATATTTCAGCCACCTGCATAAAGTTGTCTATTGCCTTCACTGACTACACTTGCTTATTGATCAGGTTTTATCCCGTATCATATTTATTACCCTTCCTCTTTATTGTCATGTCCACTCATTTTGTTTCAGCTACTGGTTGATAGCTGAAGTTGAAGAATTCACCTGTAAAACTTGCAATCTTTAGTTAAAAAAAGTTATTCTTTTCCTGATTTCTTTGTATTTTGTACTGGTGTCTTTAGGTGGTCCTGTACCAAGAGACATTTATCAGAGAATTAAGAAGCTTGAAGATAAAATCCTTGAGCTGGAAGGACTGTCACCTGAATATTTTCAATCTGTAGTAAGAAATGCTCTCAACTTCTTTTAGCATGCATAAATGCATTTGGGACTTCTGTGCTTAAGTCTTTGATGTACAGGCAAAAACCTAAGGAGTTAGAGGGAAGACACTTTTTGTAGACAGCTCTGGCTTGATGGATCATGTATATAAGTTCATATTTCTCATTTGAAAGTAAGCAGTATTTGTTGGGGAAAAAAACTGCAGCCACCCGAGCTTAACTAACTTGTGAGAAATGTAACATGGAGGTTGGATTTCTCCCCCCTCACTTTAAAATTGAAGTGTGTCTAATGACAAGAAAATTGACTAAAGTTTTGATCTTGAAACAAATCATTAATGGCTCAGATCAGATGAAGTCCCTTGAGCTTCTGTACATGAACTGATTGCTAAAAATCAACTACGTGAAATAACTCTTCCAATAGGATGAGAGAGTAAACCCCTTAAAAGTTGTTTCATGTGATTCTATGACTTAGATTTCTTTGTTGCTGGTTTTCAGGCAGAGTTCTGTCTCTTTCTGAATAGTAAACCTTATCCTTCATTCACCAAAGGAGATTAGGACAAAGCAAACATTAGTTGTTACTACAGCACGCTCTGCTCGGCTATAGGAATTTCTTGCATGTTATCTTGCTCTTCCTTCTTTCTCCACGTAACAGTAAGAATACTTCTTTTACTGTTGATCATATTTTAATTTGTATCTTCTTCCTTGAGACCAGCCAAAGTCAGCATTTAAAAATCAGTAACGATATTATAAATTTTTGTTGCTTTTTTTTGTTTGTTTTGGAGACCAATAAAGTCCTTTATTTGTGAGAATATTTCTTCAAGTTGTTGGAAACTAGAAGTTAAAACATACACTTTGATAAGCTCAAATTTCCCTGGAGAGTGCTTTAGGGTCTTCTCTAGAATGAGGATCTGGGGAAAATTTGTGATGGTGGCAATAGTGGTGTTGTGCAGTAATTGGCAGGGTTTTTACCCAAAGTTTTGCATAAATATTGGTGTGAATACAGGAGAATTTTGGGGAGAAAAATATTAACAGTTTCAAAAGCTGGATATTGATCTTGGTTTTGTCTGAAGGAAGCTTCAGTTAAGTTGATAGTTCGTGGCTGCCAAGCGTGGAGAAGCTTCAACAGCTTCTGACTGCTCTCCAGTAGTATTTCTCATGATCCAAAGTACACTTAATTATAAAAAGATTTCTTTCGTCCATGAGATGGCGGTCACTGTTCTTCCTGTACTTTAAAGACTCTTGTCAGTGTTGTTACAGAATTACTTATGGTCCTCTGTCAGTGCAGCATTACGACTGTTTTTATTATGTCTTTTCTTTAGAGCTGTTCTGGCAAGAGGAGAAAGGTTCAACCTCCCCACGTAAGTGTTGTTAACTTCTGTTTACCTTAAGTTTAGGATTTTTTTGAGTGAAAAGTAATCAGAAGTTCTACAAAGCAAATATCTGACTTCTCAGAAGTAGCTGCATCTGTATTGGATAGTTTGCTGGCAAAGAAAGGGTGGGAAGGAGATAATAAGTTATTGGGTGTCACAATGAAACTCAGAATTCTAAGAGGTAATAAAAGTAGAAATGGCTGGCTGAGCAAAAGTGTTGCCGAAAGACCGGATGTTATAGCAGATATTAACCGAAATCAGTAAGACTTGCTATTTTCACACCGCCATCACATAATGGAACGCATTAACAGTGTACCTTTAGGCCACAAGGCAGAATTTCTCATCAGTGCAAGTAAGACCATAGCTGGAATGCTGTTTGCTAGCAGCCATCTCAGTTAGAGACAGATGGACTGGGGAGAATGCTTAGAATGGGATGTGGGCCATCTGAGACTTGAGGGAGTAGGCTTGTTTACACAAGAAAAAATCCTCTGTAGGGTGAAATATTTTCATAAAAAGGATGATGACCAATTCTTTTTGTAAGAAGAGATCAAAAAAATTGTCAGGTTAAGTGGGCACAGAGGGGGTTGATATTGGGCAATATGCAAGAAACAATTCAGTTGTAAACCCAGCTTCTACAAGATCTAGATAGTCTTGTTTTTAATGAACAGGTTAAACGAGCGTCTAATGGATGTAGCGTGGATATATTGATCCATGATTAGGACTGTCAGTTTCTTCTAAGTTTACATTCTTTAAAGTTTAAATAGCCATAGACGAGGTTCAGACAATTCTGCAAAAGTATTTCTGTCATTTAGTGCAATATGCAGTGACCTCAAGTATCAAGTGCTAGGCCACTTCTATACAATTACAAGATGTAAATGATTGTGGTTTTTATTTTGTTCTTTTAGCAGAACTATTCATTGGCTGAACTTGATGAAAAGATCAATGCTATAAAACAGGCATTACTGAGGAAAACAAAAGAAAGCAAGTCCAAGGAGGCTGAGTGGCTTCTTCGGTAAAAAAAAAATAAAAAAATCTTTTCAGGTCCTCATCATACTTTACACACACCTAAACCATAGACCCGCGTCGCGTTTGCAGGGGATGACTTAAGCGATGGAAACAAAGCACGTGTATAAGCTTCTTTTTGGATGGTCTTGAAGGCTTGCTTTCAGAAGAACTCATTTAAAAATGGTCTTATTAATGAAATAGTTACTTTAAAATGAAGAATGTTTTAGGAATAACATTCTAATAATCCATTCCCTTCTGTTATAAAGGAGGATTGCAGCATTGTTTGTGGAAAGTCTTAACCTGCATGCAAAAGCTACATTTCACATGTAATTCTTGGTTATTGAGTATTCAAAAAGGTTGTCTTTTGAATACTTTTCCTTGTATACTTCCTATGTAAGTAGCTTACATAGACTTGTGAAATAAAATGAAATACTTCCTCATAAGTAAACTGTCTTGGGAAAAAAAATTTAGAAAAATTTTGCAATATGCATGCTTACCTGCATTTTTTCCAGATTTGTCACTGTTTCCCCAGCTGTTAGAAGTGCAGTAAATCTCATTTCTGTTTGAAAGATAGTTATAGAAGTCCTAATATGTGTAAATAGAGGCATCTGTTCTTCACTTGTTCAGTGTTCTGTAGGAATTCAAACTTCATACCCTGCTAACAAGCTTAATATATACTAAAGACCACTCCAGGGGAGGTTTTGAGGAGCACACCAGCAGGCACCAGCTTCCATTCTTTCCATACGCATACTTACATGACTTCTGAAATACGGATGCTGGGTACATAGTTTAATTTAAAGTCAGACTTTTGGCCACACACTGAAGCCTGATATTGTTTGTTTTGTTTGTGTTAAATAAACCATTTTCTATTTATACCAGTTCTTTAGTTTCAATGCTGTCTCTGTCTTTATTCCAGTTTAGGGAAAAAAAAAAAAAAGTAGCTGTTACAGAGGGAGTGTGTTACCTGCTCTGCTTACAGCAGTCCTATCGTTGATGTCCCTGTGACAGGTGCCATGAACAGTACTGACTGGACACAGTCCTGCACTTTGACGTAGGCATCTTCTGTGATTCTGTGTTCTTATCTAGACTAACATTTGTTGTAGCAACTGCACCTAACGCTTCTCTGAAGGTGAACCAGCAGAGGTGGGAGGCAAAGCTGCCTGAGCAGCTGAGAAGACAGTGTGGTAGTTACCTGTTCAGATGCTTAGTGTCCACCCAGGAAGAGACTGACCCAAGCAGTCATGAGTGCCTCAAATATACCATTGGTATTTTTGCAGCTGAAGTCTGTGACCTGACTGTGTGTAGGACCATTACTCGTATTGTATGCTACATGTCAGTACAATATCCTACAGAGACAACTTCTGTTATGCAAAGTGTTGCCATTGTTGAAAATCCTAACAGCTCATACTATGAAGGGTATTTTGGTGAAGCAGCATAGTGAGCTTCTACTTTTCCTCAAGTAGACAAGCTTTACTTTCTGTCTACAAACCCCCTTTTTCCCTGTACTGTGTCCTAAGAGCCATAGCTCGAAAGAGTACAATGTGGCCTAGCACCACACACTTCACACAGTAGTACTTCAGAGAGTGATGGGAGGTGGCTGTTGCAGCTGAGGACAGGAAGGATGACCACAGGGATTTCGCTTTTATAAAGTAATAGCCTGTACTCATGTGCATTGTAATTCAGATACTGGTGGGACATGCTGGCTAACTCTGCTGGCTAACTCTACTGCATTTGCGCTATGCAGTTTGTTCTGGAAAATTCTGGAGTGAAGCCCTAGAAGATACGAACTTGTGACAGATACCTGGGTCTGAAAATTTGTCTAATATTAAATTATTTGTTCTTTGTGTGTGTATATATACACACAGGAGAAAAAAAAAATCTTAGTCCTCATCTGGGGTCAGCAAACACCACTGACTTCCTCAAAGGAGACTAGTTACAAAAAGACTGCATTAGCAGTTTCAGAGTGGCTTTTCTGTAGTGAATTGCCTGCTGCTTGAAAGATCTCTTGCCATGGGATTCTCCTTCTCTTTGTCAAGATGGCAGCAACATAGCATTTAGGGGTTGAAAGCATAATGAAGATACATTCTAACAGGACAATAGCTAAGGAGACAGCAGCAGAAGTACTCTGGATGGTAATTTGTTAGCCCTACATACTTTATCAAATAAATGCTACAGATACCCTTGAAAAAAATGTCAGGGTATTAATCTTGCTTTGTTATTAGACCTTTGCCATTTCAAGTTGTTAATTTCTTGTATGCTTAATGCCAGTGTGCATGTCCTATAAAAATTTATTGGAAAGATACTCTCTGCTGTGAGTTGCATGTAGAACCATAGAATCATTAAGCTTGGAAAAGACCTCCAAGATCATCAAGTCCAACCATCATCCCAACGCCACTGTGTCTACTAAACCATGCCCTGAAATGCCACGTCTACATGCTTTTTAAACACCTCTGGGGATGGTGAAAAGTAGTTGCAGATTTGCCAAGCTGTTGGAAGTTTCACTTCCTCTGCTATATGACATATAGGTAGAGGGATGGGTGAACGTTCCTGTGTTCAACGCTACTGGTCTTACCAGCTGATCCTTGTCTTTTGTCTCTACATCTGACTTCTGCTATAAGGACTATTTCTGCAGTAAGACATGCGCTACCCGATGCACCGCACCCCCATAGTAAAGGGGATGCAGAATAGACCTCTTGCGTTATCAATTTTCCAGAGCTACCAATTAAGCTGATTTTTCCTCTGTGTCTGAAATACCACAGTGCTGATAGGTGGGACTGCAGGAGCTGAGGAAATGCAAGGTAACTGCAAATGAAGCAAAAGGAGAGGACACATTTACTCTTGTTGGGTAGCGGTGTGGCTCAACACCTCAACCAGGACCTTTTTACACATCTACCCTCCCTTTCCTCCAAAAGGGCACAAAGTGTGCTTAAGAATAGGACGTTAATTCTTTGTTAAACACCATGTTTTTCTTCTCCGCTTCCAGCTAGAGCTAGCAGTATGATACAACATTGAGGATACCTTCCCTCATACAATCGTTTTCCTCTCTGGCTGCTCCTGACATCCAGAAAGACTGCTTCTATTTCCCACCAGTGATCTCTCTCACGTGTCTTTGATGTCTCTTGTGTGTTCTCAGCGCTGTTACCTACAATCTTTTGCAACAGGCAGCTTGGTGTTAAACACTTCACCCAACCCAATATAACATGACAGCATGCCCTTAAAACAGGAAAGGGAGTTAACAGTATTAAAGCTATTTTAAGGTAAGAGTTCTAGAAGAATGGTGAGACACAAAGGGGGAGTGGTGTTCCAAAAAGGACCTTTTTCGTTACAATAAGGCAGATTTTCTTACAACAAAACACCAGACCACCTCATATGAATACTGAGAGTACTTGGTGATGATCAGCTAGGGCTTAAGGCACTAGAAGGAAGCAGCTCTTCCAGTTGATGACCCCAGGCTTGACTAAGCCTCTACATTTATTTTGCAGAGAGGTACAACGGCCTGAGCTTTGCAAGGAAATGACACAGTTCTTCAGATGAAGACTCTTGAGTCAAAGATTTCAGACAGAAGTGGGAATTCAGTATGTTTAGCCCAGCATCACTGGCTACCTTTCTTCTGTATTAGAGCTCTAGCAGAACGGTGCTGATGTTCAGTGAATTTGAGGGAAAGAGTATAACAAAACGGCCCTCCATCATGCTCTGAGAAAGAGGAAAGAACACAGCTGGGCAAGTGCAAATCCCAGCGTAACGAGAAGCACTGCTGTGGCTGCTGCTACCAACAGCAACATTTCTCACTCGGCAGGCGGCCAGGTTTGAATCTGAACTGGCCAAAGGAGTGGTTTGGATGTGCACGCTCACTCCAGAAAATAATTTACTGAACAGACAAAACTATACAGAAGCATTTTTATACATTAAGTGATCCAGTTCACTATCCTCCAGCATACATAATCCCATTAATGTTAAAGGTTTGCCTGAGAAAGGACACCAATGCTTTTGGGGAAACACTGAAGCATTGCAAGAGCAATTACTGTACAGAACAAGCGTTCTGCCTGGCTGTCAGTCCAGAGCTCTTCAATTTGCAAGGAGTTTCAGAAAAGAACTGCTGCTGGTTTTCCTGCAAGATGATATCTCAGTCCATGGGCCAGCACACGGCAAGCAAAACTACAAACATGGAGCAGATTCTTCATTAAATTATGCTCACAGGTAAGCGTGGTGTTTGTTAAAAGTCCATCTCACCTTCAAGATACGGACATTGGAGAGGGTGTCCCAGCGCCACTTTTCCCCACCACAGTCGGTAGTGGAAATCCTGTTGACATCAGTCATGCAAGAATGACATAGCTGGATTCTGGGCTTCATTAGTGGAGTCACACAAGTCTCATTCTAGGACTACCCTAACTTGGTAGTAGCCAAAAGCCACCTGCACTTGGATTGTGCAATGGTCATTTTGTATAGAAGGTTTTCCTGTTGAGGAACTCTTGTGTTGAACATAACTGCAACCCATTGCAGGATGGTATATCACAAGGTTTGGATGAAATTCTCTGAATGTTTCCCACACACGTCCTATCTCTATATATTAAAATTACATTAAATTACTAATAGCATTGCTTAATTAACTTACCCATAGAAGGTTTACCATTTTTGTAGGGTACAGCCATTCCATATTATCAACTCCAAGAAGCTTATTGTGCTGTAAGCTGGCTGGAAAAAGAGAGAATGACTACAGTATGTCCTGCTGGAGAGAGATTGCAAAGCATTCCAGGCTGCCAAGGCTCTTGGCTGAGCTACATCTCTTCTGTCCTGCTGTTTTTAAGGTGAATGCTTTGAAGGAAATGCTTAAAATCTCTGTAGCCAACCAAGAAGTGAAAGGATAGCTTGGCTTCCACTGCAAGAAGTCAAGACAGACTTGTATCCCAGCAGCAATACATAAATTTCACAGATAAAATGAGACATTCTGTTACCTTATTTATGTTTACCTGAGAGCTGATGCAGAGATCTTTCAGGGTTTTGCCAGAGTCCAACAGCCTGTGCTTCACACTTCAACTCAGTTATTAAGGGCTTCCAGTTACAAGAAAAGAAATAAAAATACTACAGCACTGTAAATTTGGCATTAATTATCTGAGGAAGATGTCTAAGAGCATCACTTTTAAGCCAAGAACATGTGTCTCCCTTAGGAATGCTTCACACTGCTGTTTAGCACCTTGCATGTGAGATGTAGTAAAACACTGGGGCTTGTGTCACTGCGCAGTTCTGCAGTGTGTGCATGATCGGTTTCTTTGCTTCAAGCTCCCCTGAGTAGGGAACGATTCATCTCTAGGAGGCTAATTTCTTACAGTTGAGTGCAGGATTTTAATAAATAAACCCAAAAGTGAAGTGCCCTTTTGAACAGCCCTCATATCAGCAGGTAATATCAGTAATTTAGGAAACTCAAACCATTCACCATTCCACCCAATGTATTGTGATCAGTGCTGTATTTATTATTTTTTTAATAGATCGTAAGTTATCTCTTTTGTTTTAATTAAGACCTTACGACACCACTGAGAAATTTTAACCCTAGAAGGCCAAAGATACATTATTTTGAGGAGAAGTAGTCAAAATACTGCATAAAAATATCTATTTTGATTTATGAGTTTACAAATCATTTGCACCACTGAGAACAAACAGAACATTGCCTACAGTCACACATGCTGAACCATCCTCTCCTGCATGAAGACGTGGGGAAGGGGCTTTGGAGAAGAAAAAAAGTCTCCAGAAAGTTTCCCTTACGCATACCTTTTCCCTTTCCCCGTAAAACCCAAATGTTTGTCCTAACCCTTCCTGCTGGAGACTTGCTGAGTACTTCAGGCTTCTGTAGCCGTAGGAATCTCTCTATGCTGATTTCAGCTGTGCCATAACATGAGCCCTCAATCCTCTCACAATTGCTGTTGTCTCAAAGCATGGCAGAAAGTGGCTGAAAACTAGCTGCAGCCCTGCAGGTTGCTGAGGATACAGGCAACCCGTCCAGAAGCGTTGGGCTACACATTGCCTTTGCTGCCAGCAGCGCTCTAGCCCAGATAGCACATTCTTATGGTTAGGAAGAGGATTTGCTGTCCTGGTGGATAATCTATCCCACCCAAGAGTGGTGAGATCCAAATCCTGTGGCCTCCAGCAGATGAGTTTTCTTGTCATTGCTTCCCAGGAGTACGTGCTGTAGAAAGCCTAATGATAGAGAAATAATAAAAAGGAAAAAGCACATTTAAACAACTACCTCTGTAGATCTTCCAGTGCAACTGCCTTGTCATGGACAAAACACTTGGAAGTAACAATGAAAAGAATAGGCATTGTCTGGAGCTATTATTTAGAAATCATCTAAATTTTTAAAGGTTAATTAGTGTAATTTACCCATCTTGGTTACTAAAAAGGGTTATACATGAACAATAAACATAAGAGTTCAATCCATTTTATTTCCACAGTTGATTCATCCACATCTGTTTAGCTTTTTATGACCACCTAATTGATTTGTAGAATTCTGTCCAGTACAGATGGGCTACTGTTCATGACTACTTTCATACCATTTATATTATTGTTGCTCTGATTTTTATTCAAGGCCAAACAGAAGGGAATATATATGAGTGTGATGTTCACCTAAACATAACAATGACATTAAATTTCTATTTGGCTTTGAGACAAGAATAGATTTGTGGAGACAATCCACTATGAATACAAATAACTTGTTTGTACATAAATATAATAAGAGATCTTACTTAATTATGACCTATTTTGCCGGTTCTACAATACGTTCTGTTATTATGAAGTTTTGTAGCAACAGCCAGGCTAAATAAAGTCTCACGAACTCATTTGGCTCAAAACTAGAATTATACCCCTACTAACACTTGTGAGAGAATAAAAGCTACGCCTCTGTAGCGTGTTCTATGATAATTCTAGTAAGTCTACGTGTAGTCTCATACAGCTGTACATTCGTATGCTACGTTATTCTATACATACAGATTTTTGCACTTGTGGACATTTTCACACTCCCCTTTGAGTTGTCAAAATGAACAGAAGCTTGCTGGATGTTTTCCACCGAACAGTCTCCTCTCTTGCTGTGAAAACAGGTACCAAGAGCAAGTCTTCCCCACGCACTGGCCTGTGAAGCGAGCTCTTGCTCTGTTTCGTTTCTGAGTCCTCTGGGTACCCGGGGAGTAGTCTGAGTAAGCTGCACTGTAGTTGTCTATAGACAGAAGAATTGTTACCAGCCCCAGACCTTGAATCACTGAAATCATTGAAAGCATGAAGAAAGTGCCCTTAATTACCCAGCAGTCCCCCCTCTGAGGTACATAGTCATTTCCGCACGCATGTAACCTGTACGTATAACAACAAGAAAGCAAGATGTCCGCAGAGTTAGGGCAGTAACGAGGCACACTTTCACGCCAGTAATTTTGTACACATCATACTGTAGATGTTTGCTTAAGCATGCCAGCTGCTTTGCTTGGCCACCACACCGGGAAACCATTCAGTGATCAGTCACAACAGCCACCGCTTATAAAGCTGACTAAAACGAGCAAGGAGATTTACTAACCAGATGCGTCTCTGGCCAAGAAGGTAGGTAGTATAAAGCTCAAATCCTGAACTACAGCCTTTGCACAAAACTTGTGAGGGAAGGAAAATGTATGGATTGTTGCCTTCATGTATACATTAATTTTTCAGAATTTGCTGTCACCAAATAATAGCGTCACAAAATGGGAGAGGAGGGCAGAAAGAGCCTTCTGATGAATACAGACTAAGCTACTGTTGTGGGAAGGCAGCCTGTTCAGATGACACAGCTAAGCAGATTTTACTGCCTGTAACTTCAGTTACAGGGTGCAACAAGAAACATCATAACTGCTTGAGTTATCTACCAAAGCTTAATGTGAGACAGCCAAAACCAGGAATTCCTCAATGCAGTGAAAAATCTTCACTGACACATTGCAATAGCTTATGACAAAAACATTGCTTACATGGTGGGCATGAGAGAGATTCTTCTTTAGATTGAACAGTCACAATTCTTTGTTATTACATGTCCCAAACAGCAAAGGAGGAAAAACACTGCAAAATGGAGATGCTTTGGAGTGTTTAAAAATCAGTATGTTATTAGTTGCTGACACGAATTGCTTCTAGACCGTGGAGTACTGATACACCCTCCAGCACAGGCTGAGGGAAGCATCAGGTTAAACCCCACACTAACTGGGATCGTTTCACCTCTGCTTTGGTTTTACAACAATAACACATATCAAACAACACGCTGTTCTAGCCTGTGAATTGCACTTTAATACAATACAGTACAATAAGATTTGTGTGTCTGGACTTGTCTTTTAGCTGTGCCAAAGTGTTTCACTGAGTGCCTCTAATGCAATTACAAGGCAAGCAAGCAGCAGAGAATGAGAAAAATAGGTATAGCACAGGTGAAAAGCTATTTCAAATGCAATTTGAAACAAGACAGAGAGTCAACAAGAGACAAAATAAGGTTGTTCCAGGTGGTGGAGCTGCAGAAGAGAAGACACTTACACAGCACAGACAACTGTGAAGGTAGAAAAGAGACCAGGGTGATTCAAGATGGGCCAAAGGAGAGTGTCAGAGATTGACCTTGCAGGATGCTACACAGAAGGGTTGTTAACGCAGAGGAGACGAAAACAAAGAAAAAGCAGTTTGACAGGAGAGGAAGGAACCAATTCTGGTTACGTGACTCTGACAGGCTGCTGCTGCTGCTGAAGGTTACGCAGACACCAAGAAGTCTAAAGGGTATCAGGTCATTAACTGCACGGAGGAGAGCGGTTTCTGTGCAGAAGAGAACGAGACTATTAGTCCCTCAGAACATCTCAGTGCAAAAGGTGTTTCTGACTCCTAGTGACACAGAGCCCCATGATTCTGCCTGCAATGGCTACAGAACAGGTTTTCTCTCTGTTAATATCCATGTTGTATCTTACAACAAGGGTTCAGGGTTCTTAGAGAATTAACTAAGGAAGGAATTGGCTTCACATCCTATTTTTTAGGAGATTGTTACAGTCATTTTTGTAACTCCACAGATTCAATGAATTACAAAGTATTTGTTACAGCCTTTCAATTTGTCAGTCACCCAGAATCTGCTGCATGACAACAGTGTATTTTACCTGCTTACTTCCTTCTGAGGGAATAGATGTACTACAGCAAGAGTTACCAAAACAGTTTTTCCAGGTAGTAATCACTAAGAACAAAGCATACTTTCATGGCAAGAACAAAACCCTGCCATCCTTTCAACAGCCCTCACCATATCCCAGCATATTCCCTATGACTGCAGCTGCTTTGCATTTATTTCAGTCGCTCCCATTCTTGACAATTTAGCTGTGTAATCACCGCTACCTTACCCACCTGCTCTCCCTTACTAAGATCTTCTAATTATTCACAGCCCTGAACATGTGAAAGAGCCCACTGGGATAAGGGAAGTCCTTGGACTACTGCCAGTGGGTCTATATAAGGGTGACACACAGGTCTCTGTTTTACAGCAAGGCACCTTGGTTTCATGTGGGGTTCTACAGCTGACCAAAAGTCAGCAAAGATTTGAAATACAAGGGGGTAGAAACACTGAAAATCAAAGAATTCAATTAGACTAAATACAAACTTACATGTTCTGGGGGTGTGCTGGGCTCTGGCCACTGTGTACCAAACACTGCTTGACAGTAAGGAGTGCCATCAGGGGAAAGGCAGGGAGAACAAACATACAGGCGCTGCAGCCACCCAGACCCCTGCACCGGGCGCTGCAGCCACCCAGGCCCCTGCACCGGGCGCTGCAGCCACCCAGACCCCTGCACCGGGCGCTGGATGTTCTCATGGTTACAGTTCTCCATTGAGATTTAGCAGGGACTGGTCCACTGCCTGCCATATCCACAGTTTACTGGTGAAGCCCTGTGCAGATCTTTTGATCTTTCCTTGCCTTATCCCTCAGTTCTCTGTAGGTAAATGGGGATCATAAAGACTGGCTGTCTTACAAGATTGCTGTCATGATATATCAAGAAATGTTTGGGATGTGTTTGGGTCCTGCACTTAAACTGGCACTATCACACATTGTATCTAGGACAAGAATAAGCAGACTTTCTAATAGGATTTTGCTTTAATAATGCTACAGAGTAAAGATGCCTGAATTATACTGTATTCTGCTGCTGCAAGGCTTTCGGTAAACTGACCCTGCAGCTGAATCCAAGCAAACACAGCGTTACAGCTACCGAAGTCAAAGAAATTCAGGCAGAGCTACGCTGCAGGTGGTTTCACCACAAAATGTTGTCACGAGCTCCTTGAACCATCAGCACACTTTTGCCAGGCTCTGTTTTCCCCCACGGGTCCCTGCCCGGAGCAGGTTCCTCATCCTCCTCAGCCCTGCTCCCAGGCCAGCCCCAGCGCTTGGCACCACCTCTGGCGCACTGCCCTTTCTCCAGGCAAGGGGCAAGACTTCAAATGGGAAGCCCTTCCAAGCAGCACGGCCGAACTTTTGTTCTGATTTGAACCTTTCCATGTGTGGCTACTGAAGAAGTTGTAGTTATTTTGTTCCTTTTTTTTTCCCCCAGAAGAAAAACTTTTGAGAAACTTAGTTCCTTTAGGAAAACATAATTTCTTTCACGGAAAATGAATTACTGTCTAGACAAAACCCACTAGTTTTCTCTCATCTTACTACTTAGATGTCTCAAAAAAAGAAAAAAAAAGAAAGAATACCAAAAAAACATATACTGTTTCTATCTCTGTTTATTTCACTGAAATAACATTTTCGAATTGAAAGGAATGAAGGGGTGCGGAAAATATTGAAAAGTCATGAATCAATTTCAATCAATTTTAATTCCAGTATAAGAGGAAGTAATGCCACTTGTCGAAAACAAAGCAATCATTTCTGACAGCTAAATTTGCAAGAGACTTATTGCTGTCTGGAGAGAGGTAAAGCTGGATGCTTCCCTGCTTCTACCTCTGCATTAATTGACTTTCAGTGCTGTTTGATTTATTCTAATGAAGTTTCTCTATGTCCCGCGACTCCTACGTTTCTTCCCCTCAGCCAGTGCTGATATGCAAACAGATATTTTTTTCCCAGAGTTTTAACTTGAAACTTGTACTTGAGTGTACAAAAATATATCTAGATATTCTACAGAAGTACTTTTCTTCAGGAAAGATGTCTTGATTTAAAACAGTTGTTAGGGAATTTTGGAATGATAAGAAGGCTGGAATAAAACTAAAAATAAGGATAAGATTAGAAAAAGCATCAGATCCTACTTTTGTGTCATTGTACTCTTTTTTTTACAAACTGACTTTTTTCTCCTTTGTGTATTTTGTGGTTAAAATAAGCCAAAGTCCTCTTACAATGCAAAGTAATTGTTTAGCACCCAACAATCCTTTTGGCTGCTGGTTGCCCAAACATTTTGCTGATTCCTCCTGAAATCTATGAGGGTTATGGATTTTAAATTCATATATTAAAAAATTGAACAATTTTATCTTTGCTACTACAAAAAGAAGCAGGAGCTGCTTCCTTTAGAGGAACGCCATGAGGACCCACAGCCCTCTGTGAAGCTCCGTTTGCGAGGAAAGCCCAGTGGCTTCAGGAGCTTGGAAGAGGAGACCTGCAGTGAAGGAGTTTGCCAAACTATCTTCAGGGTCTCAACAGCAGGTCCTCGCTTTCACCCTTTCATTTACAATCTGGTTCCTCCACATGCAATGGCTCAGACAAACCATGAAATGAACATCAGGATGGCAAACCGCACATGAACATGGGCTTCATTCGACAACCTATTCAACACCATCTTTTTTCATTACTGATTACAAGTTTTTGAACTGCAATGGAAAAATCCACTGCTCAGCATAGCTGCCACCTTACCTAATTGCCACCTTACTAACAGGCAAGGCTGTGTCTGTACCTGGAGGTTTTCTCCTAGACTGTGCCGTTGTCTTTGGCAGCAGTAGGACTTGAGGGACATGCATTTCCTTGTGCATGTGCTGAAATTGTTACCAGTAGTGTTCAAAATATATTTTTACCATTATAAGTAGTTCTGAACGTAGATGTTTTAAAATTAAAATACATTAATCATTTATTTATATCTGAAACATATTTTTCCATAAGACAATTTAAAGGAAGCCATGCTTTCCACCAAAAATGGAATGCTGAAAGTAAGAGGTTCACAGGGTCTAGTTGTGATCTAACAGGTTAACAAGGGTCTGGTTTCAAACCCTCATACCGCGCACCAGGACTGCCTACAAACACAGGTCTCATCCACAGCCCAGCAGGCATCAGAAACCCTGGACTCGCATGGATGTTGGAAAATCCCCAAGGTAACAGCAATGGAAAAGTCTGGAAGTTTTGAATTTGACTTGAGATGTCCAAAAGCTAGGGGGGGGAAATAGAAAAGATGAAAAAAGAAAAAAGCTGTGTGCACTACTTTTAAAATATACAGTAGCAGAAGAGGATTTGAATTGGTAAATTAACAATTTTGAAGATAAATTTGCTTACCATACTTGAACAGTGAGGTACCATTATAGCTCTGCCTTTTCAACAAAAACATGTGTTTTACCCGTATTCATACACATGAGGGAAGAAGGCTTGAGCTGTGCCTCCGCACCCGGTACTTGTGTGAGTAATTCCTCACAGCGCAGTGGGGGCGTCTGTAAAGGCTCCTTGCATCATTAAAGACTCATAGGACCGTGCCCATCTTTTGTTATGTGTGTTGAGACTGAGATGACTGTAACGAGGAACTTTCACAACTTTTAAAATACCGAGAAACAAGTATTTCGTCTTGGATTTCACCCCTGAAGTCCATCATTACCGGTTAACTAACCTCCCAAGAGAGCCCACAATGCAGAAGTATATTTTCAGACATTCAAGAGCCTGTCAACGTGACACCCAGTCTTCCAGGCAAATTCATTAGGCCAGAATTAAATACTTACCGTGGAGGAAAATATAGGAAGAGAAACTTCAGCCTTTGTCACCCATACTTTTGTTAACCTAGACTTTGCCAGATTTGCAGCATGTCACAACCGGTGCTTGCCGGGGCCATT
The DNA here is from genome assembly GCA_013399095.1 of Psophia crepitans. Lineage (NCBI taxonomy): Eukaryota > Metazoa > Chordata > Aves > Gruiformes > Psophiidae > Psophia > Psophia crepitans. Next base: position 348,618 of record VWZZ01004296.1, on the reverse strand, counting down.
GAGGCACCAGGAATGCATTCGCTTTGTGAAGAAGTAGTTTCCGCTTGCATGTGACAAAGCAGCTAGCTGGCTAGTCAGCCTCAGTCAGTGTCTATTTATGGCAAAATGTCAAAAAAGAATGTCCTGCATTTGTGGCTCAACAATAATGAACATGGCTAAATCTGAAAATGAACAAAGGGAAGTGAACAGCTTTTTAAATCCTGAAGAACATTCGATTCTTGGTGTCCTTTTTGTTCCGATTGTTTGGGCTGAAGGCTGTGAAAGGACCACCTGTTGGGCTGCCATTTTGGGATTGTGTTAAATGCAGTGATTGCATGAAAGAACACTTTCCAAAATAACCTGGTATTATTATTCACTTATTTTATAGTAAATCTGCATTCAAAACCTGCAGGAAAGTATAAGGCTTTTTTTCTAAGTGAAATTTAAAGCTGTAAGTTCTCTATAAACGTGCTTACTGGGATGCATGATTTTATGGTGACAATCATGATACTTTAAAAGGAGCTCAATTAAACCTTTGATGCAGCAATAAGTTCCTCTGTAACGGAAAACTAACCTTTTGAAGGAATAAATGTAATATGAAGGAGAGATTCATTTGTACAGGACTGAGTATCTCTGAGGATTAAATTAACAAGGACTACTTGCACACAATGTAACTTAAATATTTATTTTGCTCCTGGCACGAACTTGAAATTTTTAGTGACGCCAATTATTTTTGATGTCTATAAGAATGTTCTTGGGTGTAATTTGCTTTAGCTCAAAAAACAGCACTGAATTGTGCTACCATCTTACAGAATTTTGAGAAAGTTTACCATAAACCAGTGTCAACATTTCATTTAAAAATATGAAAAATGTATTCACTTCTTTAAGGTGGTTTGATGGTGGTGTTTGTTTTTTGGTTTGGGGTTTTTTTTTGATGAAAGATACTATAGACAGTCAAGTGATAACGATTATTTAGGTAATAAAATCAGGAGAAGTCTTGCCCAAATTAAAAAAGAAAATCTCACTTGCGTTTTAAAAACATCAAATCATGCAACTGTTAGTTTTACTTTGAGACAGATTAATCCATTCACACAGTTTAATATCTTTTTTTGTAATACATAAAAACTCCCACCTGATTCCAATAAAAATGCACATTAATGTACTAACAAAACAAATACTTTCCATGAGTGTTAAATATCATTTGTTTACAGCCAATGTTAATAATGCTTGAAATTAATGCTTGATATGTTTTCCAAAGTATGTTTTCTTTTTACACACACTACTAGTTATGAAGTTACTTACATAGTATTGCATATATTACCTTAAGATTTCTAAAATATCGATGCCTGTGTAAGCTTATTGACATAGGTCTGTTATTTACCAGGGTGAGCAATGAGCCTTCTCTGTATCTGAACAGACACTCCCACCTCTTGCTACACAACACACATTTCCAAAAACTTTATATGAATTTTAGCTGGGAAAGGACTTCACCATTGGAGCTGGGTTACACAATTAATTGGAAGAAAAGCGAAAAGGGAAGTCTACATGAATAGTTGAATGTATTTCCAGCTGCTTTCACCAGTTCCAGTCACAAAAGTGATAGCTAAAACTCAGGAGTTAAATCTCTTCGGTTTTGCCTGGTTTTCATCCTCAGAAAAGTAAAGGTAGCTCAGAAAATGACCCATAAATATATTGGTATACATAAGAGAGAGCTTATTTCCTAGAAACCCCCTATATATTTTATACTAGCAGAAATGTAGTTTAATGTATCACTACCACTACTTTTTAAAGTTAAAATGTGAATTTAAATATATTGCGATGGGTTAAAGTGACTCTTAAAAAATAATAGTTTTGTTGGTCAAACAAAATTGCTAGCCAAGCAGATTTTTATACGCGGATTGAACTATATTTCCTATGATAGAAAAGAATGAGTTTTTATGTGACTATCAGTGTTCAGAGGGGGAAAAAGGTGAAGTGGAGCAGCGTACAATGCAGAACTATAAATTAATGTCTGGGTTTATTGTTCATCGTGCCATAAAGAGTATGTACTACACGTAGCTGGAAACTGAGGCTAGCGAGCGAAAATGACTTATGTCTGAATAAAAATATGTATCTCTGGAAGAGATACAATATGTTTGGAACCCTGAGGGTTAATGAGAGGTAAGCTGGTGAAGGGGGGAGAGGAGATAAGGGAAATAACAAAGCTGAATAGATGAAAGAAGTGATTCAGTGGGAAGCATTGTTGATCACAGCTAGGTGTCAGAAACAAACTAGAAAAATGGGAACTGCTTTAACATTGGCAGGAAAATAATATATATATAAAAAAGAACTTATACCACATACTAAAAAGAAAAAGAAAATAAGAAATAATAAAAGGCTTTCAGGCTTTCTTTGGGACACGTCAAAGAAAAATAACGCAAGCCAGCAAGTGCTGAAATGGAATCTTCTCCGAAGGTATCTTGGGGAGAGCGACTCATTGTCCCATCCTTTTCACATCAAGAATTTAATTTTGCATTCTCTTTGTCTGTCTTGAGATACACTTGCAGTTACTCTCCACTGGTTACTTTTCCTTTCTTTTCAGCCACTTAGGTAGCCTACACTGGCAGAGAGACAGACAGAATGGGAGAAATCCAGCCATGAATTAAATCTTCTGCTTTCCCTTGCCAATGTGATTTGTGCCTAAAGTTTGAACTGTACTCAAAGGCAGTGTGGGATCCTTATTCCTGAATATTAGTGGGAACTGCAGTGCTTCCATTTCCCTCATTTTCTATTCCTGTTTTTAATATCTATTGTTAAAGGGAAATTTTATTTATCTGGAGAATCCAGATTTCCTTATGCATATGCTACACAGGATGCAGATACACCTTATAGAACTTCATTATCTATTCACCTATCTTTCGTGCTAGGCAACTTGGAAGAAAGGTACCAGCTTATATTTTCCCTCTGGAAAGACCTATGTTAAACTGTTATTAGCAGAACATTAAAACCCCCCAAATGCCATTTGCTTTTTAGTGCCAGTGACATTTTGGTTCCTACGTATGTATTCTGTTTACACCCATCCCCCATGAATTCCTAAGACAGTTTCTCTTATATTAATCTTTCTTCTGGTGCCCATAGCAACACCATCTAGTACTGATATGTTCCTGCAGGATTTGCAGGAGTTCTTTCAAAACAAGATGCTGATTCTGCAGTTATTGCACACCCAGTTACTTACATCAGATTCATAGTCTGAGCCCTCGGTTGCACGTGGAAGGCAATTCAACTGACCACCGACTTTCCTCATCATTGTTAGGGATGAAACACATTACGTATGTTCTGGTTTGTTTGGGTTTTCTTCCCATAAAAACCAACCAACTTATTCATTTTTTGTAGTTTACTTAACTGTGCGAAGCAATTGCAGAAGGTGGTGGGGTCTGGATTTTAAGATGATTCTGCTGTATTCTTGTTTACATTTCTCCATCTGAAAATGCATTGACATGAAAATTGGCCTTTCCTCTCTTCTAAGTGTCTTGGGAGCCACTTTCTGATCTTGAGGGAAGTGAAGGGGAAAAAAGTACATTTGGTTAAAAAAAAAACAAACTGGGAGAACTTCATGGAAGTCCCAATGGCTGGATGCTGCAGCCCTGGAGGTTTTACCACAGCTTGTGTACCAGGTCCCTTGAGACACCTGGTAGGGGTCAGAGCCTGCCCACGTTCAGCTGGACCTCAGCAGGCACCGCAGGTATATTTGGCGGGGTGAAAGGGAAGGGCCCATGCAACTGCCACTGTCCCCTGTCTGCCCGTGTGTGTAGGAACTGAGGACGCTCAAAAATGGCTGTGGGAGCCGGTCTGCCTCCGTGCCTCTCCGCTGCATGCTGGAGATGCCAGTGGAGCTACAGGGGAGTGGAGAGGGCTCAGGAGTTACCGCAAGGTGTGCTTGGAGCCTCCTAGATGCCCGTTCCAGATCTTCAGGCTGAAGAGGAAAAAAGCTGCTCCCAAGAAACAGAACCGTGCCCATTGTCAATGCCGGTCATTTATATGATTTTGGCTAAAAAAAAAAGGATAAGGTGAGGGTAGTGATTGACACTACACACTTTGTTCATTCATTTTGAACATGGCATTTCATTTAAATTCTGTGCTGTGCCACACTGCATGCTAGGAAACGTACCCTAGGATATTTTTAAAGCTATAAAAGTTCAGTAAATGGAGACTTCCCTGCAGGACTCAGCTATTAAATCTTTGCTGAAAAGTGGGAGCCACATCCATTAAAAAAATCATATTCTGGTGAGACTAATCACATCTTTGTACTACTAAAGTATGCTTGAATTCAGATGTTAATCACATAAATATTTGGCAGTTATACATCATGTAGAACAAACACCAGTGTTAAATAACCCCTTATCTCTGAAGTTATCTTGAGAACATGGAAATATTTGGGACATGCGTTCAGGGTGAAGCTGGAACATTTGCTGCGGTGAGGCAAAAAGAATCCCTTCCCTCGCCAACATTTAGCAAGAGGAAAATTCACCCGGAGTGCAGCTGCCCCTACCCTCTGCTGTGCACTGTGGCATGGGCTGAGCTCTGCTCCCCGCCCGGAGCCGGGCGCAGCCCCCTGGCCCGAGGAGCGAGCCAGCAGCACTCCAAGAAGGAGCTGGATGTTGCCCACAGATATGATACAGACATAAGGTTTGGGCCTTTGTACAGAAAGTGTACAAAGGATGGAAAGAGCCCACCCAACCCCGCTGATGCTCTGAGAGATGCCTTGCGTCGTGGTGCAAGGAGTCAGCTTCAGGTGTGCAGGAGGCTTATGGCTGGAACAGGAAAACAAGATCTGGAAAAGGGAGAGCTGGAAACTCCTTTGGAGGAGATGGGTCACAAATCATCCGCCTGTGTGTTGGTTTTAGCAGAGTCGTTCCAGAGCAGGAGTAAAGCTGTGCAAAAAGTGTCCTGAGGTGCAGCACAGGCCTGTTTCTTACTTGCAACCAGCACATGTGCTGTGCAAAAGGTGTAATTCTGAGTAAGATTTTAATTCTAGGCTTAATTCTAAATTTACACCCCTTTTTTAAAGAAAGAAAAAGATCTTTATAAGTCAAGTACCCTTTTCAACTTGCCAGGAAATGTGAATGACATCTAACATTACTGTTGGACAATCATATTTTTACCTGATGACATTCTTCCTACCCAGCCTTAAATCCACCATTACTGACAATTAACTCCTTATGTGGTCATTGCTATTTTAGATCAAGTAAAATTGAGATCTCAGAAAATGTATGTTGTTTCAGAGATGGCAACTGGGTGAGCGTAGCTTGCCCATGGGATAGTTTCTTCCACCCTCCTGGGAATACTTCTTGGGCAGAGGAAGGCAATATTGGGTGTAATAGGAATTGTGTGTTGCAGGAATGGATGGTTGCGGGGCGGGCAGGGGGGGAAGGAATTTGCAGCCCAACTTAGATCTGGAAGGATTTCTTTGATTATTTGATCAAGAAATGCTGCATTAACATTTCTATACTGGATGGGTTCAGAGAACCAAGTTGGAATTAAAAGTGGCATCCAAATTGAATCGGGTGATCCCATCTGGCACAGACAGGACTAGATTGGAGTTTTAAACAATACAGATAAAAAAAAAAATAATCTTGGCCAGTGTATTTGTTTATGAACACAAGGACTAGAATAATAATTTTCAGAATTGATTTATGCTGAATCTTAGGTTTTCGTTCTGGGTTTTTTTTGTTTGTTTGTTTGTTTTTTGTACTCTCCTTTATATCTTACTATTAGAGAGTGTTTCTTTTATGCAAAGGAATCCTGATGCTACACAAACCTTCACGAACAAACAAATTTTTTTCTTGTCATGGGTTTTAAGTAGAAACTGCAATCTGAAAGAACTGTTTATCCTCCATCTCTTAAGAAAACTTTTCTTGTGAAGATGCATTAATCTTGCAAAATTAACAAATCAGCCAGTTCACACCAGGCTGCATCCTCCTTGTATTTAAGATTCTGTGACTTGCTATTTAGATCTCAGAGTGGTCCAAGATAAGGGGCCTGATTCATCACTGCATTGATTTTGGTTTATGCTTGTATAAAGCTGTTGCTTTGGAGTTAATTTAAACTAATACTGAAACTTTTAAAGACACATTGCCTCTTTCTGAATGTGTTGAAAGTCCCTGACAAAACTCAGAATGAAATTTTTCTCAGGATAATTTTTAGCAGTAATAATAAATCACATCTAAAGTTGTTTGTGTGCATGTGAATGCAATGCATACTTTATTAAAAAAAAAAAGAATAAAAAAAAAATCAAGTGCAAGACTGATTTAATTCAAGAGCAAAACTGCATAACTCAGGTCTATCAGGTTGCTTTCAATGCTAAATTTTGCCCCAGTTCTTAATCTGGACTGGTAGTCTGTGTTTCTTGCAGTGGAGATCCTAGCATCCCTTGTGAAAAACTCTTTTACTGCCTGTAGGAGAGAAAAATCTGGGCTTTTGCCCAGCTATCGTTCCCTTTAAAAATTTCTCTCTGCTGATAGTCGGAATCAATATTTACCAAGTCAAGAAATACCATTCCTTGTCTGAACACTCCGTACGCTTCTACCCATCCCTTTGTTAGCACTTTGCTCTGCTGAACAGATGTAGGTCCTTTTCTTAAAATGATGAAAAATCAGAATTGTTGATAGCATAAGCTATTTTTTAAAAAGTAAAGCAATAATCAGCGATCTGATATACAAGTTTTGAGAATGAAGCAGAGTTAATTTAATACGAACATTGAGTTTCATCCACTGAAACTATAAATGCTAGGCAGATTAGTTGCTTTTAATCCCATTTAACTAAAGCTCCCCATTTCATTCTTCTAATCTTTCCTTATAAACAAATCCTTCCAACTTCTCAGTCATGTTTTCTATCCTCCTTGGAATTCCTCTCTATTTGTCTACATATTTTGAGCATAAAGAGAGGCCCAGGGTGAATGCGGGATTCTAGGAGGGACTCCATCAGCATTGTGCTAAATCCGTAATTAAAAAGGGTTAAAGTTAATATATTTAAGCTACAACAGTGAATCCACTTGATCACACATGACAACAGAAGTATTTATAATTATAATGATTGTCTTACCTCTCAAATGGTCAGACTTAGAGTGTTTAATCTGTACAGATTTGTTTTCTGTAATGAAGATATTAAGGACATTTCCAAGGCAGTGCAAATTTCGCCTGAATCGGGGAAAGAGAATTATTTTTAAAGCATTTAAAAAAATCTTATGCCCTGGCCATTTTGGTCTGCAAATAACAATCTCTCTCTTCTCTGCCTTCACTTTAACAGCAATCTTTCTGCCTCCGTGTAGCAGGACCGGTCCGACCTAACAGCGGTAGCCTCCGTACGCAGGCACAGGGCACGCAGGAGGATGCACAGTGGCAACAGCAGCCGCAAGTAACATTTTTGAAACATTTTTTGTGCACTTTTACTGAAATGCTTAAATAACACAGTGAAGATGAAGAAAACCCACGTGTTCATGCCATCAAGCATTAACTGAATGCAAATAGAGTTTGCCTGTGTAAATTTTATTATTTAAATATCCCCTAAAATATGACATAAAAACAGCTGCATAGAGAAATCCCAAAGCTGTTGACTGCAAGGGTGTAATCTTAGACTCAGACACCACAGATTATGATTATACAACTGTAATCTGTTTGGTTTATTACCTTTCTGACATACAACCAAAGCTGAACATAATTTTAAAGTCAAGAACACCATCCATGCCACTCGTTTATTAAAAAGGAGCATGGCCTGCGTTCTGATTACATTCTATTTTTTGACAAGTCATGGACAAACCTGCTTTTTCTGTTGCCACTGATGGCCATGAACACGACACCTCAGAACCCCTTTCACGCACTGGGACCCTAACAGGGTAATGACAGTTCCCACCTCACAAAAAGTCTCTCATCTGAAGAGCTGCCGCTGGGCACAAGTTCTCAGTACTTTGTAGTGTCAGACTCACAGGCACAGGGTTCAGAAAGTTTGGGGGGGTGGAGGGATTGTTTGTTTTTTGTGTTTTGGGTTTTTTTTTCCCCAGCCAGTGATGCTATCAAATTAATCCAAACCGGCTAACTTGTGAAAATAAATTGTGTTCTCTCCGAAGACTAATTTAGCGGTATGAAGCACATATGCGTGTGTACCTTACCCCCCCCCATACACACACCTGCACAAGTACACACACGCACACATTTACATGAGTAGATTAACTGCATCTAAAAATCAATTACTTATTTGTATGCACACGTGTTATTAAGATTTGTGAAGATTACGCATAGATTTAACTACAGGTTCTGCTTACGTTCCTGTAAATTTGAATCCAAGTATGGTCCTGATGCTCTTCATCCCTCTACTATTTACCTACACACCATGAGCATGTGGTAGTCATTTGTATATGCTATATACAGGTGTCAGGGGAAAGATGTATATAGATACGTCTATCTCTGTATCCATATATGACCATCATGCATTATTTATAAAACGAGTTTATTACATATACAAACAATAATTATTCTAAATATGCAATTATATATCCATATTTGTCTGTCTATATAGATTTTTTTTTGTCCTTAATGGAAAACTTGAACTGCAAGCAGCCATGTCAGAACTCAGATGGTTAACATTCACTTCTTGCTGTTTTATTGCATATTACTGTGCGCTCCTGAGCAGCAGGAGCAGATTCAGGCAATTACAATCAAGTCAGGGCACACGCCGTGGCTGAGCAACACGATCATGATGAGGATACTGATGAGGCACTTATCGAAAACCCCACATCATCCACACTCATCAGCCACAACATGTCACCCCAAATGAGGCATCAGCTGCCTTCAAATGGCTCATTGCTCACTGTTTACAGCTTTCTTTGGACCCACTTTTGATTTTGCGGTCAGGACTTAGTTCAAACAGCAGCTGACTGGCACTGGCAAGCCTCGGGATTCAGCAGAGCCGACTTCCCGGGAGTCAGGAGTGTTTTGACATGGGGCCTGACCAACGGCGATGAAAGGTCCCCGCTCAGTCACCCCCAAACACTGGTCTCTCTGAGGCGGGGGGTGGGTGGGGGTGAGTTATTTCAGAAACATCTGAAATCAGGTGAGGAGGGGCAGTGGGAGAGAGGGGCAAAAGCAAACAAACAGTCCCACAACACTTTCCGATATTTTTTTATTTTCTGCCTCCACCTTAACGAGCAGCCAGCATCAGGAATTCAGGCAGAAACATGTTGGACCTGATACCTGCCATTTCTGGGACCCCTTGAGCCACTTTGACGTTGTAAAAGGGTCCTTAAAGTGGGGGCACAAGTCATGGGTTCCCTATTCAAAATTGTCTTTGCATGGGAATTGTGCTAAGCTGGGCAGAAAACTTTTCGTGGGCTGCAAAACTTTCCCCATGTTCAGGAAGTCCTTTCTGCAAAAAGTAGGCAAACAAGAAAGAATCAGCAAGGAAGGGTGAGAATACGTGGATGGTTCCTGGGGATCAGCCCTCTGCTTGGGTGAGGCTCAGGGATGAACCGAAAAGGAACAACTCTGAAACAGAGAGACTAAGAGAGACTCCCTCCAGTCCAGCTGACGGGCACTCGAAAGAGGGGTTTAGAGACTCACTAGAGTAGTAAAGACCACGTCCAGACCCTTGCCTAAATCAAGTGAAGTGAGAGCTCTGAGCTGGAGATTGGTTACTCCTGCAGAGCATCCCCCTGGGCTGAACGAGGGCTAAGACGCTTTCTCCTGTCACCACTGCCTAGAAACAGGTATTTCCGCAGCTCAGATTAAAACTAACTTGTTTTGACAAATACAGATTTTTTTCTGACAAGAAAGCGCTACGTCATGGAGTCCCTGACACTCTGCCAAAGAGAGGTGAAAGGACCTTAGGGTGAACAGAAATCTAGTCCTTGAACTTCAGATGCCTGCTGATGAAAACGTATACTAATCAATTATTGTCAGTTCCTATCAGTTTATGAGAGAGACTGGAAAAAATGAAGTTATTTTACTTTACCACTTTTCCTCTTCTATCTCATAGTACGTTATGAAATTAATTTATTGATTTATGACAAAGGCAAATGTTAAAGGTCCCATATATTTGGCTTCTATAACAATTAAGAATCTTATTTTACAAATGGACAAGCTTACGAACTGAAAGCTGAAGTTATTCACCCAGTCTTACCTGGCGGGCTCAGGCCTATGAAGTAAATCATTAGACAACACTCTTTCTTCTGATTATTCAATTAAGATGTAGAGAAAAAATAAATAAATATGTATTTACCTTTATGGTTACTGTCTGCAGCCTGTGCAGCCTGCCTCAGTAGTTCTCAAATTCTACAACACAGCATGCTCCCTCCAGATGTCAAATTGTAACAGCGTATTACATAGTTAAAACATTTAAATCAAAACCAGAGAATCCACGCAGGTTTTCCTACATTTGTACATAAATCTGAGTTGTTGTTTGTTTTTTTTCCCCTTGCTGCTTTCATTTCTAACCTGTGCTGCATGATGCTTTTTCTCTTAGGGACAGATTCTTCCTGCTGCGTACTAAGATTTTATTTGATGTTAAGCAGAGGAAAAATATTTTCCAAAAAGGCAAAATAGATGGTCCCAGGAGAGACAGAAATTAATTTGTACAATCCGTTTATTAGTCTTATTTACCAAAACATTTTTTTTTTCCCCTTTCTCAGGGATAGCAAACATTCTATGCAAATCCTAAACCACTAATTTCTTCAGAATAGTTAAAACTTATTGTTGGGACTCCTCTCATGCTAGCTTCTCTGCGGTGCTCAGCAATACGCGCAGGGGGAGGAGGTAAGGAGTGTGCATGCGTTAGGATGGCACAGCCTAAAATCCCTGAAAACTGCTCGGCCGAAATAAAATTGAGCTGCTCGTGCGCAGCGCTGCAGAGACACGCAGCTCTGTGTGAATGATGCTAGATAAGAACTGAAGCACCGCTGGTAAAGCATCCTAATTGCAAACCTGCGGTGCAGGCAGAATAATGGACAGAGCGACAGTTCTGGTAGCTATGTAAAAAGGAGTGGAAGTTTGCGTTTTTGTGGCTGTATCTTGAATTGAAGTGTGTGTGTGTGAGAGAGAGAGAGAGAGAGAGACTGAAAGTGTGTGTGTGTGTGTGTAAAGAACTGTTTTTGGGTCATCATCTTACGCTCTTTGTGATGCACATTCTAATTTAGGCAAAAGGGATGCATCTTTCAAATGCAGATCATGTTTGCATTAGAAGAGCAATGAGAACACTTGTCACTTTCAGAACATTTATGTGCTAGAAGTACTGTTAGCAGAAGAGCAGTTTAGATAAATTCAAGACTTTTTTTTGCTGATCACAAACATTAAGCTTCACACCTGAAACCCTCAACCCCCTGCTGTGCTCTAATCCTAGCACCATTCACCCTTAGAGACTCAAAGTGCTGTGCCACTGCTCTCAAACATTTGATTGCCCTTACTTTGAATGCCACCACCTGCAAAAATGCCTTTTTATTCCCTTTGAGCCTCTTGAGAAGGAAGTAAAAATGATAATTCATGACAAACATTAATTAATTGTTTACAAGATGATCTTTTCTTTTTCTAACTTCTGTTCAGCAGACATGTTGAGCTGCAAGACTCCACGCTTGATGCCAGAGCTTGTCAAGAGGTCTGCATTGTTGTTTATCACTCAGGCATAGGATAGACTGCAGGTCATTGTTTCTGCAGTTCAAGTAGGACTGTCTAGCTCTTGTTTGAAGAATGGAAGTGCCATGCATGAGTTCCCCAGTATAAAAGAACTACCGGTTCTAAGAAGGAACAGGGATTTAGCTTCTAATGCAGAGTAAATAAACATTTTTCACCATCTCTTGCTCCATGTGATTTCGGAAAGGTCAAGAGGTGCCATTACAGTATTTTAAAAGCTTCAAATTATGTTTAAATAACATATCGCTAAACTCGGAGAATTCTTATCAGAATTTAAGAACCTATTGTTGTTGGTTTAGTTCTTGAATTCATCATCAGAGGAAGACGTATTTTGAAAGGAATGTGCTGTTGTTAGGAAGGCTGAGATTCACTCAAGGCTTGGACTCAGCTTTTCCCTCAAGCTAAAGCATAACCTTTCCCCCTGTGAAAACTGTGCGAAACAGCATCTTTGCAAATCAGACTTTTTATTTACTCCTTTTTTTAAAAAAACAAACATAAATACATGTTTATTTACACACATGTAAGCAGACATGTTTTGGACATGTCTTGCAACAAAACAATTCCAAGAACTTTAAAGCACATCAAAAGTCTGGCAAAAAGGCAAAGAGAGTGAAAGGTCTTACTTGTAGGAAGTGTACAGTAATATAGCTTCTTGTAGAACTCTGGTTTCCACGTTCCACACTAGGAGCCCTTAGATTATGGCTGCGAGGCTAAAAATCAATGCTATATTTTCTGAGTTAATACTAAGGGTTGCACTTAACAGACATGGAGACTAATAAGGTATGCAGAAGGAGTAAAAGCAGTGCACAAAAAATTCAGGCCTTCGTCTTGGCGACGATCCAGCACAATGATGTTTCAACCAGATTTGAAAAAAAAAAAAATCAATAACATCTGTGGTATAATGGTTAATTAAAGAAGCTCTTCAGCAGAGCTCAAGATGAGAGGCTCGGCCTGAAATTCAGACAGCTGAAGCTTGATTATCAGGAAAGAATGCTTTTTTAGCTATGAGTGGATAGGCCAAAAGCTGCAATGTGTGGAAATGGGGGAAAAATTGCTTTTATTTTAACTTTCTTTAAGTAATCAATGCACGGTTTTCACCTGCATTAGGAGCTGTTTAGAGCGAAAGCCTCTTTCTATACATTTATGTAGATATAATCCACTCCCTTTGGAATCTATAGATTCAAAAACAACAGCAAAGATAATCGAGTTAGCTGCCTGCTCTTAATTCACAAATTCTTCACCTTCCCTCCCCACCCCCTGCCCCTTCGGCTGTGCCTTACAAAACCCATCCCATGGCAGATGCCTCCAGCTACATTCTCTTCTTATTTAGTTTAATTTTTAAGACTGAGCCCAAAAGAAAAATAATCAAAGGTTGACTATTGAAGCATAATATCTGCGGTAAGCATACGATTCTACTGTCAACGTCTGCGCCTTTCTATCCTGTTCTTTCTACTCTTTTATTTGTCACCTCTACGTAAAAGGTATATGCACAGATTTACAGCCAGAAGGGACTATCCTAATCCCTTAAGTACCAGGACAGAGGTTTCCAGCTGGTAATTCCTGTGTGTTGTCTGTATCCCAGGGATGAGCTGGAAGACACATTAAAAAAAAATAAATATTAAAAATATCTTGATTTAGAGATTTTAAATGACAGAAAATCTACTCCATCTCTTGGCAAGTTATTCTGAAAGTTAATTAGCATCACCATAAAACTGCCTTATTTTTAGTCTGAATTTTTTCTTCCTACTTGTGTATTGGTCTGCAAAGTTCGAGAGCTCTGAACTATCACAAATCAGCTCTCTGTAGAAATTACAGACCATGGTGAAGCCTGCTCTTCATCTTCTGGATAAACTGGAAAAGATGGTACCTTTTTACTTTCTTACCATAGACAGACTTTCTTATTGGAGACAGATTGCCCAGATTTTTTCTTATAACTCTTTTCTGAAACTATTTCACAATGGCAGGGTCCTTTTCAAGGGCGGATAGACAAACACAAGCTCTTCTTCCATTCTCACTTATGCTTAATATGAGGGCTCTGGCTTCTGCTTAGTTGTTCCCCATTGATCCCATCCAAAAACTTCCTAGCTGCCAACTCCCACACTAAGAGCTCAATTATTTTTAGCCCCAATTATTTCAACCCTTTTTTCCAAAATGCACGTCCATTCCTTAAAAATAGGAGCAGCATTCCTTCTTCATAAAGGTGAAAATACCTTGTATTCGACCACATTATAAAAAATCTTGTTAGAAAGAGTACAGCTCTGCAAATATAACAATCCTTTCATTCTGCAATGCCGAGCAAAGTATCTCCCACATATTGCAACTGTCAGGAACTGCATTTTCTATTTTCAGGGAAATTCCAAAGTGGAATTCAAACAGGTAACAAATATTTTTAAGTTAACCAGCAAATTAAGTTTGAGGCAGAAAAAAAATTGCTGGGTAAAATTGATTTATTTAAATAATGTAAATATTTCATTCAAATTTTTATTTTAAAATTAATATTGCTTCTATTTACATATTGCTTCTTAAAACACACATTAAAAATAAGTTATCAAAATCAGTTCCAAAATGTTAAAACAAGTTATTTCAGCACTAGCACAGTGTTTCCTTTCTTCTCCTACGTGCAATCTCTTGAAAGCATTATTTTCCAGACTTTACAAATCTAAGGGAAAAAACACTGCTCATTAAAAAAAGATTATAATAAATGAATTTAACTCACACTAATGAAAATTTAAGGAGGCAGGTCTTTCCTTTTAAACTGTAAGGCACAAAGTAGCAGTAGAAGTAAAATCAGAAGTTCTGTGAACTCAGAATTTTCAGGGCAGGGCTTCAGAAAGCAATCAGGGTCGATTTACTTATGCTTCCATTTAAATCAATGTTAGCTTTAAGGCTGTCTTCAAAGGGAGAGGACTTCAGTCAAGAGAGAGTGCAAAGTAAAATCCTGCCCCCTCAAACTTTCTGTCAGAATTCTTCAGATTGCTCCAGAGTTCAAGTGGAATTTTCCTCAGTAAACAGCATACCCAGTGCAAAGATCTTTTATGTCATCAGCGCTGAAGAAATGAAAACATCAGCAAGTACATATTTGGAAATATAACTGCATTCACAGTCAAAACCAAAGGAGAACCATTAAGAACTAACTGCACCTGACTTCCTCCATGTCAGATCGTGTCCATCAGTGTATTTTGTTGTATGTGCCAAACATAATCTTAGCATGCTTTTTTTCCCCCTGAATTAATTTTTATTTGCTGTATATGTATGACATCCAAGAAACACATAATCATCTTTTTGGACAAAAAGGTTCCTCGTGCCTTAGAGCTGTATTGCAAAGCATCACATTAACTATTGTCTGCTACGATTATAAGCTCCTGCAGGCACTGGACCATTTCCAGTTGCCCTGTCTCACACAAGGTGAGAAGAGCACTGACGAGGCCTCCCTGCTCTCCCACAGCATGCAAAAGAGCCAAACACTCCATTGATAAAATATTTCTGCCTGTAGACCTCCTCACATGAATTGACAGTTCTCCACTCTCCAGTAGCCCCCGGTGAGATCCCTTGCAAGGGTCCTCTGAACAGGCAGAGTCTGCCAAAAGATGACACACTGAAATGGTGTCATTTTTAAGCCCAGCTTTAATAATGATCTGGCATTCAGCTAGGTCCATCAGCCCTACCTCCCACAGTCCCATTTAGGTAATGAAGTAGTTCATTATTATTTGGCATGCTTCATGCATACTCATTGTTCCAGGGAGAATTCCTCCCAAAGAGGACCGGAGCCTTCAGTCAGATAAATGGCGGTTGTAAGGGCTGCAAGGGCAGGCAATGAGGTTAGCACTGGACTAAGGATTTGGCACAGTCACGTTGGCGTTGGTCATGCCAATAATGCTCTCAGGATCACCTAGAAAGCCCAGGAGCCAGAAACCCAGCTGAGAAGCTGAGGTGGTAAGAAGACTGTATGTCATCCACGCAGATTGGCATGTGTCAAGAGATAACCTTGAACTTCTCTGACCTTTGCGGACTCTCTAACAGGACCTCAACACCAGACTGCCTTTCCTTTCCTTTCCCTCAGAAGGTGTCAGTGGACTGTGGCCTGGCATCTACTATGAATACCAGAGCAGCCTCATCTCTCTGGTACCTCGTTAGAAGCCTCTGTGAACCATGAGTCCCATGAACCTCTTTCCTACCATTTCCTCCATCCGACAACTATGTTCTAAAACTTAATCATCAGCAATGTTTGCAAATCTTGGCCCACATGATCAGCAGTATTTCTCATTTTCCCTAAAACTTGTTCCCTCTGAAGGTGCAGATTCCTGGAATCCATTGGGCATGCAGACATCTGGGGTAGGATATTCAGAACCTTGAACATGCAACCAGCATAAAAAATACTGTCTCTCTCCTGTTGGTTTAATCACAGGACTGATATGGTTTGGATCTGGGCACAGCATCAGGTTAAACATGTGCAGACCTCTCATAGCATCGCTTCAAAATCCAGCTTGAGCAATCAGCCTGTAACCATGCTTCAAAATCTGCTGTTTTGCAAAGTCCAGGAATACACAGGAAGCTTGAACTGCGGCTAAACCCTAACTCCTGTAGTTACTTTGGACAACAGAGACCCACCAGGAACTTGCAGAAAGCTCTTGCATCTCTACAAACCTTAAAAAAGACCAATGGTATTCTTAACATACGTCTGGGATGACACTTCTGGATAAGATACTGAGCTCAGAAAAGTTACTTAATTGCTGGCTTTAAAGTTTCTAGTGATAAAAGAGCAATTAGTTTTCTGTGCTTTGTTTCGCCCCAGCTCTCCTAGAAGATCAGTTCATAATGTGAAGTGGCAAACCTTGAAACACAGAAAACGTACATAGAAGGAAACAATCGGACCACCAATGTATTTCATACACTGTGGCCCATGAAAAGGTTACCAAGGGTATCTTTAAGTTATGGCAGAATTGAGGGGGTGATGTAAAAATGTGAAGCTCTGTATTTAACGTCTGACTTCTCTGAGACCAACGAGTAACTCAAAATGCGCCTTGCAGCGGTTGCTCTGCCCTGCTGGCAGAGTTAACTCTCCGCTACTTGCCTTGGTCTGAGCAAAGACAGGTCTGTGTTTTCTCTTCCTTCTTGAGGCTGAATAAAGAAGCCACGATAGATGTTTGCATCAAAAGAGGAAAAAACTGGCATGTTATGATAATGAAATTCCAACGCGTTATCAGTTTTGATGTTTTTCCTCTGTATGCTTAGGGCAGGTGTGCCAAAGGAACATTTCTGATTTGAATTAATGAGAGGTAAATTTCAGAATTATACTCTGCAGTTCAGCCTCTGAACTCTAACCAGCAAAACAAGACTCAGCGCAAGATCGTCCCACACTGCTTCAAACGCACACGTGGATATGCACACACTTCTGCAAAGCAACATAGCAGCTGGCAAAATCAAGAATTAACAGCCAAACTGCATTCCAAAAGAGCTCTTGCTCAACAGCCTCTCCTTAAAAGTTCTAAGAGCCACATGCCTCACTGATAAAAGATACCTCATTTCTGGCTCTGTTTTGAATTCTGCAAGTTTTCATGCTTCAGTGTTTTGGAGAACACTGTATGAACTGCAGCGAAAATATGACAGGTAAAAGTTGGTAGAGTTTAAATAGGATCTACCTGGGTCAAAGGAGCAGTGAGGTAATGGATGTCTTTACACAAATTAATCCAAAAAGCAGAGATTTCAGTTTAGAGGAATGAGCTGATTTTAATTTTGTCTGAACTGATTCATCTACGCCCTGATTCATATATCCAGATTGATGATGTCACCCCCACCACCACAGAAGAAATGCAGAGCAAGAGGCAGACCTCCGCTGTCTTTGCAGAAATTTGGAGCAAGTCTGTTGACTTCTGGGAGTTACTCTGGGTTTACAATGAAACAAATGAGAGCAGAATCTAGCCCATAAACTCAGCTGCTATCAGGCAGAGTCTTAGAATTCACTATTAATATCTGCACTGAGAGCTATTCTGATTACAATTGCAAAATAATATTTTATATCCACTTTTACTATCTTATTCAAATACAGGAAATGAGTCAATCTTCAGAGAACAGAAAGACCAGTCAAAAGAATTGGAGAGTTGTATAATTCAGCATCCAACTTTGAAGTGAAGGAAGGGAAAACTGATTCCTGCAAACAGTCTGCGAGCGGGACTGTGAACATATTGCTAAAGGTCATACCCATAGACTCTCGGCGCGGTGGTTTCAGTTGTTCTCTTCAAAGCACACGCAGTCATGTGGATGCCCCACTTCACTCATTGCAGAATGAGTGCAAACACTGCTGACCAAAACATGGCCACCAAAATCTTCCTACGATAATTCACTAGGAAGGAACTTGGGATTCTCTGGATGAAGGAAAGTGCAAGGTACCTGCAATTTGCATCGCTTAAGCATTTCCATCCAATGCTAATTATAGCTCTCTTAAATTTGGGAGGTTTGAGTACTAGTATGTTTTGTATAGTGCCCACTTAAAGATGCATTTTCTGTAAAAACCAGCTAGACCCAGCTCACTTGCTTTTCACTATAAACAAAGTGTTAAATATAGAAACCAAACCTGTTGGTCTTCCCTGGTGTGAAGGCTCAAGCTAGCTCTACTCTTGGAGTTCAGACTCTCTTTTCCTGACTTTGGCTCTCTTTACTGACATGGCTCAAAAAAAGAGGCAGCAGTTAGTTCTACTTTAAAATAAGTCCCTTATTTTATTGAAAGTCCATGCCTTCTAATGCTTTTAAGAAATCCAGTTCTTCATATTTACATGATTTGCTAGCTTTCACTGATGTGGGAGTGAAGGCACGAAGGTAAAACAGGCTTGAGGGAAAGACGTACAAGTCTATCCAGGACTTTGGATATGAACTCAGGTTCGCTACATGCTGGTAGTGCCATCCAGGGCAGAGTTTAAAACTACCTGAGATACTCTTACAGGACAGCCACAACATTAAAAGGAAGGGATATAGGAGTCAGGAAATGGCAAAGTCTAAGGAATAATCAGGAAATAAGCTTAATGAGCTCCTAGCCAAAGAGCCAGGAGCTGGAAGAAGGAGCTCTTGCTCTGGCTCTGTGTTTAGAAATTGCCACAGCAAGGAAACAAACAGGTTGCCTTAGCTGGCTGCTGGCCCGGGAAGTCAAATATAATGCCTGTCTTCTAAAAGATCAGTGCTCCTGCTCAGTGGACTGAGCTGCGATCTCGTGCCTGACTAGGAGCAGAAGGGCTGCTCAGTGAGAGAGGGGGTGCGGCAGAGCCTGGGGTTTTGGAGCAAGGGCAGACACAAAGCTTTACGAGCTTCCCATCCGAAAGAGGGGACAAGTTTTAGAGGGTGGTCTCTATGAGAGAGCATTTTAAATTAAAGGTCTTCCATAATGGACAGGAACATTGTTTCTAACATATAATTCCACATATTTTAAGGTACTGCTTATAGTACTCTAACAGGAGATACTTCAGAAATCCTTTGAAGAAGAAAAATTGTGAATTACAGACTTGGGTGATTCCTCCTAAACAGCAATGGTACAGCTACTGCGGTATGGGTGTCTCCTCCTGTGGCTCCCTTAAACACTATACATTTATCAAGAGGACTTAAAAATTGCTGAGAAATCAAATGGGCAGAAATGATCAGCAATGTGTGTTGAGCACCCCCAGTAGGTAAATTATAAAAGTATTTAGTATGTTAATTGTTTTCAAATGACATCGAACTCCAGTTATTGAAGTCTCTTTTTTCTCAGTGAACCCACGTTACCAAGGTCACGTTAATTACAGAGCTCGGCTGGCGCCTGAAGTCATTGGACGGTGGATGAGACATAGGTTTCCCTTCTTTATTTTTTTCCTTTACATTTTCTTGTTTGAGCTGTTTTGGGTATTTTTAACCTAATGGACAATAAGAGCAGACTATACTTTCCTGCTCCATGGGCAGTGAAAAGCCCATACAGGCTTGGGGCTGTTGCAGTCCTCCAGCACAATCAGGGTCATGACACACCGGAGGCGGGGGGAAAGTGAGACAGGGCATAGCACAGACCATGCTGGTGGTCATGCTCATCCTCCTTGCCCTCTGGTACCACAGGGCACACGGTGGAGGTGGGGAACCTGTGCCTTACCCTTTCAAAGGGGCGATACTGCAGAAGGGCTTAGACTCAAATGGCTTTGACTGGAGGCTGGGTGGGAACTGAGGACTTCCAGCATGTCACAGCTCCAGTCTTGAGCTGAGGGTTGTTCTGCACACAGGCACTCAGGAAAGTTAACTTGGATTAACTAAAGAGAGTGGTTTAAAGTGAATGCATTAAGCTACATTAAACCCCGTTCTGCTCTTATCTGTTTCAGTCATAACGAAGTATTATCTGTTCTTTTTCCATTTAAATTAGATTGACCAATAAAAGATATTGCTTCTTCCTAAAAACCTTCCCTGCCTTATTCACTTCAGCCCTGAGACTCCTTTGTTTGTTAATGAAACCCATATCAAGGGCACAAAAATTCACTTTATAACAGTATAGGAATATATCATTACCCTAATAGATAAGTACTTTGAACTGTGTATCTGTTTGGCTAAATTAATCCTTAGTTGGTAATGGAATTTAATAGCACATTGATTAACTATTGCATAAAGCTGGGCCCTCAAACTGTGTTGCAACTGAATTAAGACAAATACCCACACGAATGTGACCTGATGGTGCAGGGTGTCGTGAGGTCAATGCTATCCGGTTCTGGGGGAGGTGGTTGCATTTGCCCAGCAGCTCATCCCTCTGTGTGTGTGTGTGAGCAATCGTCACTGCAGCGTGCGTTCACCCATGCAGCTGGAGGGGTTCAGCTCATTCGCAGCAAACAACATGATGTGTCGCGCACATGTGCTCTCAGGACAGCACAGCTCCCGGAGTTTCCTGCCTTTCCTCTTGTTATCCAACAGACCTACTGTAAAAATCTTTTTGTTTGTTTGCTTCCTACTGAGGTGGGTGGGAGCGTGAAGGGACTGGATCTCTGGTTTAACAAAATTTTTGAGTCTTTGTTTAAGCACGTCCCCATATAGTTATGTCTTCCCTTTGAATGTGGATGATATCTTTTCCAATTTTAATTAACAGTTCACAAGTGGGTAAGCGAAATAGCCATTTAGAGCTATGGAAATGTAATTGCTCCACCATCTGGTCAGCTGTAATATTTTATGATGACTATATGAAGAAACAATGTACTTTTTTTACTGCCACCGTAAACCACCATGATGCTTTCAGAGCACAGCTGTGTACATCTGGATTCTGCCCCAAGGCCATCTTTGAACCTGAAGACCAGCTTCCTGGGCATCGTGACTGATGGCCAGGTAAAGCATCATTTATATTTTCCTTCATTTATTTTGAAGTTAATGCTTACAGATGTTTTGGCTTAGCTTTGACCTTTGTTAAGCTAGCAGGAGCACTGAATGAGCTGTATTGTGTTTTAATTTTTTCTTACACAATTCTGATTACTGCGCAGTACACAGAGTTGAAGCAAAGGAGATATCATTCCAAGACCAATGTGATATTCTTTGTATTTGCACTGCTGCTTCAAAGGGAAGAAAAAAACAGTCATTACCATAACAATGTGCAGTTCATGTATCACAACTATAACAGAACTCTAGTAACTTGCTGGCTACTGAGTCTTGGAAATGTAAATGTAATAACACAGTTTTGCTGCAAATGTCTGGTGGCAGAGGCCGTTTCTTACGTGCTATTGTGGAAAGGTTCTAACTGCATTGGAAATGTGTTTATTCATTCTGAAAGCAAGGACAATAGTGTGAAAACCAGGAAAATGATCTGTAGAAATCGACTTTTTTCTTTTAAGTTGAAGAATGAAAAACATGTAGATCTTATTATTAAGGGTGCAAACTCTCAGATACAGCTTTGGCAGATTTAAAACTTCTGTAAGGTCTTATATAAAGGCAGATAGTGAAGAGATGCCATATACTGAAATCACTATGGATAAAATTCTGTGGAATTCAGTAAGAATTTTACCACTGACTTGAAAGGAATCCAGACTTGATCCCATATTGGAAAGACCTTAAGAAGATTCAACAACTTGACCCCAGCTTGTTATAGGGAAGTGTAGTGAGGGGCAAAGAACGGGCAGTTCATCCCCAGAAACTGGAATTAGGACTGAATCAATCAATAAAATACAGATTAATTAAAATAATAGTGACTGATAATTTGCAGCTAGAGTAGACAAGAGTATTAATACTAGGATAGAAGATTATTTTTTTTTTAAGGATTCCTTTAGCATTTGCTTTCTACTCCTGCCAGTTCTGCTGGGGGAGGGTGTGGGGGCCATGGCTGCGTGACAAACCCAGGGTGGGGATGCTGCTGTAAGGCTGGTGCTAATGCAGCTTCCTCAGAAGCTCCACCTGCTTGAGGAGCATGGCGGGGACTCAGCTCCTCTGCCTTCACCACCATCAGGCTATCCCATGAACACTCAAACGAGTGAAGCTGATTATTGATATATCTATGTCCTCACCCTCACATCTTCACACTGCCTAACACCAGTGCCTCCAAGGCTGTGCAACCTTGCTGCTGTCTGCTGTACCTCCAGTTTTTCATTTACACAAACCAACCACTTCCATGACCCTGATACCTCTTACAGTCTCCCAGCTGCACTACTGCAGGGTTTCAAGCCATGTGGCTGCCGACTGACCAGCTCCGAGGCTGAGCAAAACAGGCCTTGGTGGGTTCAAGCTGGAGCTTCAGCCTTGGAGAAGTCCAGTGTTGGGCCTCCCTGTCTTTTTCCAACCACCATATTTTACAATACTTGTGGGAAATTCTAACAAATGTGGTTGAAACTGGCCAATGTGCTCAGAAGTTGTGAGATGGAAACATGAGGAATGGAAGAGAGAATGAACCAAGGGAAAATGTAGAAACCACTAAGTAAAAGTCTTTATTTTATTCCTACCTCACCCATAGCAGCTTATCACAGCAATCAAGGAACTGAAATACTGCCAGCAATCAATCCCTTATAGGCCATGGCATAACTGTCTGGTAACAGTGGGTAGAGCAGAGAGAAGGTGGATAACCGTGCATAGCCCACACTAACCAGACACAGAACCAGGACAAACAAGACCCAAATTTGTGAACAAACAGCTAGTGAGACATGTATTTGAACAACACAAATCACCAAATAGTTTCTTCGCATAAGGAGACAAGATATTGCGGTGTGCAATGGTTTGTCTAGACATTCCCTTCCCTTACTGGCCATTCCTTACATCTTACATATTGAGAAGTAACTCAAAGAAAATATCCAACGTGGAAGCTGGAGCTATGAACTTAATTGCAGACTACTTCAACATTTGTTGGTTAGCATGGAAGGCATTTTGCCTGTGATTTGCACAGGGAACACAGGGCTCATTCTCTTGCACAGATGAGGAAAGAATTGGCACCTTCAGAACGCTTCACTTCTTGTCGGCACTAACAGAAATATCGGATTTTGCTAAGAGGTTATGGAACTCCACCCTGAGCCTCCCGTGAAACATGACCCTGCGCAAACAGCTGGAAGGGATGCAGAACAACAGGCTCATGGTTATCTAGGCTCCTAATGGCCGTGTCTGTGTTAGCATTTGGGTTTGGCGGAGCACTGAGGTTTTGAAGCAAATCCCCCAGTCATCTCCACTTACCGCGCATTGGTGCAGACCACAGGATGGTTTTGGTGAGCGCTTGCTGGATTCTCTCCCTTATCACATCCGTGGCTACTCAGAGCCTCCTGACGCCACTGGGGTTTGGATACAGCTCCCTCCGTTTCCGACTTTTTTACAGGATTTTTTTCCTTTAAGCGGTGCAGTCCTACGGCACAGCTGGGATCAGTTCCAAGGCTGTGCACTAGAGGGCAATTACACTCGTACATGCGCGCCGGTTCATTACAATAATATTCTTGCAGAAGTGCAGAATACGTTGATGCAGATATCCTCAATTACCTGCAGGATCCTGATGACTACAAATCATTCACTGCAGGCTAGCAAATGGTACTTTTTAGCTGTCTCCATTGTATAAGATAGCTTTGCATTTTGAAAATTACCTGAATATCTTATTTTTATCCACCTAGGAGATGAGTTTCCTTAAATAATCCTATTTTCCACTGATATCCATTTAGATATTATTTCTTTATCCATCTTTTTTAACTTCAATTTAAGAATGCAGCACCAGTGATTATATGTCTCTATAGTCAGATATCGGAAAACAATTCAGAGTTCAAATGGATGTTTTATTGCATTAGATTGTATTTAAGGTTGTACATCTTTTGGAGAGAAATATCCTCAGTTTTGCACTGAGTAAAAACATATCTTCTGTAAGAGTCTGATTTAAAACCATGGAGCTCAGGGTATTTTGTTATTTAGTTCAAAAAACCCAGAGAAAACCCCAAATTTTCTTTGTTCTTGTCAAGACATCAATTAATTCTTATCTTCCACAAAAAGATGGTGGGGTTTTTTTTGGGTTTGGTTTTTTTTGGGGGGGTTGGGTTTTTTGATTTGGTTTTTGGTGTTTTTTGTTGGGTTTTTTTTTTTTGGTATAATGACCATCTACTGCTTACAAGGCGTTTGTGTGTCACCTGGTTTGTGGTGACATCATGCCTCACTCTCTCCTAGTGTTTGTTAGCCCCAGCAGCTTGCAGGTAGGTGTGATGGGAGTACCTTTAACATCTGTCACTAGTAGTAGAAACTAATGTGAAGAGAAGCAAAAGGGTCTTACACAAAGCTTTGTGAGACCTCAACAAATAAAACCTGGTTGAGAACAATTCTTCATGTGAACTACTGGAGACCTAGAAAATAAATGACAGCTGCTGGAGCTGAAGGAGGAGATGATTGCTAATGGCAGAAAAAGGGCAGTAAAGCAGTCTTCCAAGATTTGGCAAAGCAGAAGTCACATGAGCTTTTAGTGAGGACTGAAGATAGGTTAGAAGGATCTTGGATGAAATACGAGGGAGGGAAGCAATTTCTCCTCTGGTATCATTCAAGTAAAATACAATAGCATCTAAGCCAACCGAGATCTGCTCCAGAATCACTGGATCCATGATTCTCTCCAAAAAAGAAGGTAGGCTTACAACTGTGGATCACCACACGTATACACTCCACAGGAACTAGAGCTAGAACACAAAAATAACATCTCCTGGCCAAAGTCCTCATCTGACATACCCATTTTCACCTGAAGATGTGAGCTAGACTGTCCTGTATTTAAGGCCCAGCATACTTGCTCAGCTTCTCCTACCAGAAACCAGCCAAGTCTGGAGACCCACACTGGATCACACTTGGGACTTGAGCTGATCTTTTCTGTGGGGCAATACTTGGTGCTGCTAAGGAAAGTCTCAGGACTGAGTTCTTCTCTAGGTTCCAACTTCCCCTCAGCCCAGAGCTCACCTCTACAGGTCCAGCAGGACCCCTTCCTAGAACCCCACTCCTCTGGTAGAGCAGAAATTCACCCCTGCTGCTGGCTATTCAAAGAGTGTGAAACTTGTTGCCTCTTGTCCCTGGAGAAGCAGCACCTGTGTCTGATGATGATACTCTGTCAGCTGAACATCATTCATCTTTCCCCTTTTTACTTAAAAAAAAAGCATGAAAAAGGTAAAGGCTGTATGAAATTCCCTGCCTGCTACTCCTACTGTTGCTTGTCAACCTCTTTTCAGATTCAGGGGTGGTTTGCTGGCCAGCATTCCTCACGCTGTTTAAGATGATTGGCTTATCTTTCCTCCAGAAAGCTTATTCAGTGAACCTATAGGGCATTTCTTGATACAATGACCCAAAACTTTGAAAACTGTGACAGGGTCCTTATTTGCAAGTGCAGTTGTTCAGTGCTCTTTAGCGTTCTTGTTATTGCGCATTTAGAAACACGAACCACTTTTCTGCTGTCCCTTGATAACAGAGATCTCTCAGCTGTTTGCAAGGAACAAACTCCTCAGCTAGAACCAGTGAGTCTGTGTGGGTCAGGCTGCAAGTGGCATAGTTATTTATTTATGGGTATGTTAATTACAGGAGGCTCAATGGAAAGAAAAGTGAGGGGCCTTACACAAGAAAGTGAAGATGGAACAGGACAAGAAGAAGATGTAAGAGGAACAGAAAGGAAAAAAAAACCCAAAACCAACTCTGAAAATTCAATGAGATATTCAACCAACTATCAATGGATGGATGGAGACTAGTACTGTGTTCCAGAAGCCTGCAAACACCCCTGCCATCTGTGCGCTGGCGAGTTCTTCATGCAGTTTGTCCTAGGGTTGGAAGTGGAGTGGTGCAGTACCAAAGAAGAAAAATCCTCCCTGAGTCATCATGCTGTCAGTGGGGGACAGGGAATGGAGAGAAGCAGAGCTGGAGGAGAAAGAACTTTGCTGCACTCCAAGTAGCTTTGGCTTGCTAAAAGTGCACTAGTCTGTAAAATTAGCCCCTAACAACCTGTGATGAAGGGTGGTACTTTAAGTCATTCCTAAAGGTTGTTAGAGTAATACTAATTCTGGATCGGAAATTCAAATATCAGATGCCCAAAAATGCAACTCAGATCAGAATACGACTACTATATGGAAAGGATAAACATAAAAAGAAGAAAGAAAAAATTCAAGTGAAAGAATAAATATACTGTGTAAATATTACTATTTAGTTCCACTAACATACTAAGCAATCTTCTGTTTCTAACTTAAAGCCCATGTTTCTTCTTGAGTTCAGGGTTTTTTAAGAGTTATCATGATTTTTAAACACCAGGGGAAGAAAAATGAAAAAGAAATGAGATGTTCAAACCCCTCAAACCCCCCACAGCAATTTAAAGATTATGCTATGTTAAGAAATACATTTCATTCTTAAAAAAACAGAAAATACTGGAATGATGTGTAAGGGGGAAATATTTCTATATTTTTAATAGAAACAGTAAAAACTTGGCCACACAACTTTTCCATTAATTGAAACAGAATGTTACCTGGAGTTTTGTTTTCACATTCATAAGGCCAGCATCTAATGTAGCATGTATGTGTACTGCAAACTATAATGCACACTTTATACAACACAATTATATACAATTGTATATTATATAACAATATACAACCACACATTATGTACAATACAGAACATTGGCATTGATGTTTTCCTCTGTCTTTCACATCAATCACACTTTTATTCATTGATATCCAAACCTATGGATATCAGTGAAAAAATGTGTGTGCTGGTATTTTAGTAAAAGATTCATGGCAATAATACTCTAATTTGTGTTACTAAGACATCTCCAAAGCATAAAGAAAAACTTGATTTTATTTTTTTACAGATCCTTTACACAGAGAGAGCTTTATGCTCAATAAAATCAGGCAGGATCAAGAAGCACGTTTTCAACATCTCTAATTTACTATATACTAAAGAGAAAGCAAACATTTTCATGACATGTAAGTAATGGGAAGACCAAGGTTGGGGTTTTACCCAAAATGTTTTTCCAGAGGAAGTGAAAACTAGCTGTCAAATTGTTCCCTGCTCTGAACAATAAAGAGAGAAGAAGGAACAAAGAAAAGAGGATGAGGTTAAAAATAACATGCGTATGACCGCCAAACTAAATTATTATTTTACATCAGCTTTCAGTTAGGATAACAAAGTAGAAGCTGGGAACAAAAGCAGCTTGGCTAATGGGAAAAGTATGTAGAAATGGTTTAGAACAGAATTTTATATCTTAGGTGGAAGAGGGATTCAAAGAGCTCAGTGTGCTCAAGGAAGGTACATGAGATAGCCTTCCTCCCAGACTACTGAAAGAATGAACACGTGAAATTGTGAGCCCTATAGAAAGGAGTAAAAATAAGAATCTATGAAGGCAGACTGGTATTATCTGATTGAAGAAGAGCAAGCATAACACCTGTATCTAAAACAGCAAAAAATGCCCTGGGCCAGTACAGACCAGTGATAACCTGACCTCAGTAACATGTAAAGCTTTCTGAGCTTTCTGTGCACTTTAAGGGAAATAAATATGGCATTTCAAGATGTATAAATGCTATCTGCTGCCTGCTTTTTCTT
>VWZZ01004296.1:297176-320953 GCA_013399095.1 Psophia crepitans | reverse complement strand
TTTTTTTTTTTTTTTGCTATGGAGCATCCCCTTGTGTTGTCTACATGCGCAAGCAATAAAAGTGCTTGTTTACTTGAAGTAAGCAGGCAGCTCAGATCCAGGAGAGAGGCTTCTGGAGTAAACATCCTCTTTAGACCCTTCTGGGGATACTCCTTCCCCATTCCTTATTCAGGTCTTTCCCATGCTTTGAGCTCTCCTTGCTGTATTGATGTCTTCTACCCAGGACCTTATAGTTGTGCTTCCTCCCCTCACCTCCCGCCAATACTGTATTTTCTGACATGTATAACTAACATATTACCTGATGGGATTGGATTACCTGGGCCCCTTCCTTCTGAGTACAATAATTTTAAAAGTTGATAGTTATCTAACATATGGGTTATGACAAAAATAAACAGTGATTAGATGTATGAAGGACAGAAAGATTTCAAAACACGGCATTAGTTTTATTTTATGAAAAATAGGTCATGCCTTCTTTTTTTATTAAGAATTTTCTTCTGTATAAAACAGACATGGTAGACCTAAGGTTTTGCAAAGGGCTTTGTTGTGGCAGAGTATAAGAAATTGTCAGTTTACAAGGATATATAGAGGAATAGTCCAAGAACTGAAAGATGGATAAAGAATTGGATAACAGAAAAATGAAACCGAGCTATTCAAAGAGATTTTGGGCTGATTGCAAGTTATTGACAGAATCCCTCCAGAATTAGCCTTTCAAGTGATAGTATTTAATCTTTTCTTTAAAGATATGACAAGTCCAAAGTATCGGTTGTGTCCTACAGAGCTAATAAAGACATTTTTTGGCATAAGTGGCATGCCAAACCAGTGTGGCACACCCGCACAGCCCACTGTCTCCCTGCTCCCTTCTTCACCAGGATAGCCAGGGAAGGAGGAGGAGGAGCAGCCAGGGAGGGCTGGCCCCAGCAGGAGAGCAGACTTAGCACTGTGCTAACCCCCCACACTCAGATACACACAGTGTCAGAGCAGCGGTGTGGCTGGAGCCACCTCTATTGACTTCTTGACTGACCCTCTGCTTTCTCAGGGATTTGTGAGGAGAGTCTCATTTCCTTCTAATTTGCTCCTTCTGCATGCCTCCAATTCTTACATTTGCAAGATCTCACTTATTCTTTTGATTTCATGTATCAGTACATGTTGTCTTGTTCTCTTAAGATGTTGTGACAACCCAGCACATCTTGTAGACTTCTTGTCCAGAGACTCCCCGTCGACTGAGCAGGCACCTGCCTCTACCTATACAATTTTCTTACAGAGACAAATTTTTAAAGAAAATAGCCTGCCTCAAGGGTATACCAGCCTGTTCAAGTTATCTCACAGGGCATTCACAGGCAGGTGGAGACTTTGCTGCCCCAATTCCAGTAGGAAGACTCACTTTCCTACTGCTTATCTTCTTTCTTTCTTTCTGTGCTTCCCTTCATGGATGCCTGAGAGCCAGAAGTAGAGCAAGGGGGCATGGTCTTCTGTGGAAAGAAAAAAAGAAAGGAGAGAGAAAAAAACCCTAGCTCTTCTAATATTTAACACTCATTAGGGCAAGCAGAAAGCCTCACGTAGCAACAACAGGCCTGGGTACTGATCCAAGGTCAACAGGGTGCCAGGGCAAGCGTGGTAGCTTACTGTACAACCATGATTAAGGTCCCAGTTTTGTTCTAGCCTCCTCTGGATTAATCTGTTCTCTATCTCCACCCTCCAGCCTAGGCATGGCTGACCTGAACTTGTCTTCAGTACAATCCCTATTCTCTTAATCTCTCCATTTTCCCCTCCCCTTTCTATCTTATTCTGAGGGTTTCTGCTAAGCTTTACCATTATCAAGTAGAACTATTCCATCTAATCTCTTTAACACACCTAATTTAACCTAAATGGTGCCCAGCAAACAACCTAAGTTCACTTCCTAATTTTTCTCTGTCCCTCCTTGTCACACCAATATCCCCAATTCCAAGATGAGTGTGATGAGGGTTGGCACTTTTATGTTGAGAAATGAGCTCATTGCTCGTCTGGGAACTTTAGTTCCAAAAAGCCTGAGCTCAGCTAAGCTCTAATCTCTTTTGGTGGGAATGGTGGGTTTTAGATGGCTGCACAAAGGAGATGATCATCAGTGTCTCAGTGAAATGCAGGCATCTCAGAGAGCAAGAGAAAGAGTTTTGTACAAGTACAAAACAAGTAGTATATGGGGTTAAGGATCTTTGTGGAGCTATCTCTAGATGAATACTGAATTTAGATGTGAAGATGGTGCTAGGAATCTGCCGAGCAAGTGGGCAAGCAGAATTTAGTGGGAGAGTGGCAGAGTAGAAGTTAGCAGCCTAAAATATTTTATACTGCTAACATGTTAAATTATGGAGGTGATGCCAGTGCGTGATGACCACTGCATGTAAAGCACTGCTCAGCTTTGCTGCTAGTTTGTATTCCACCCTGTTTGTTGAATCACAGAAGCATAGAATCATTTTGGTTGGAAAAGACCTGTAAGATCATAAAGTCCAACCGTTAACCTCGCACTGTCAAATCCAATGACTAAACCATGTCCCTAAGCACTACATCTGTGCATGTTTTAAATACCTCCGGGGATGGTGACTCCACCACTTCCCTCAGCAGCCTGTTCCACCCTTTTGGTGAAGAATTTTCTCCTAATATCCAGTTGTTGCATGGCCCATCCCTGATGCCCGGCAGCCTCCTCATGCTGTGTGGTGGAGGCTCAGCGATGAGTGCCGACAGCTGTGCCAGACCAAGGTTTGCTCCTAGTAGGAGAATCCCCTGGCTTTTCATTTGCAAGGGCTGAAGGCTCCTTTACACAACCAGTCAAGAACAAAGTGCTTCAAGCAAGGGCAAGGGTTTGCTTGAGTATTTTTTCAGATAGTGGCTTTAATTATTCATTTAAGTAATTAATAATTCCGTGTGATATCTTATCTAAAGCTGGCTGGAAGGTTTACCCAGAAGCCAGCAAGACCATGAAAGGGGGCAGGAGGGCATTTAGAGGTAGTTTTGGCTAAGGCAGGGGCTAGTATGGAAAGGACTGGCCACACAACTCTAGCATGCCATTGTTAGCTAAACACAAAGGAATGGCCCGGGTTTTGTGCCCACCGCTCTTTTAGAATTGCTAAAACATTTCCTGGCTATCCCCAAATCCCTCACCATTTAAAACCAGCAGCTTCCCTTCTCCATCCTCTTCCCTAAAATGTAAAAATTATTCTCAACAGTAGAAATCAGAGACACGTGGGTTTGTTGTGTTTTTTTTTTCTTCAGTAATAGCAGTGAAAATTCCCTTCCCCCTCTCCTATAAAGAAAATACCAGAACTTCTAACATGCAATTGGGAGCTTATAATAGGAGGCTATTAGTGTGATGCTAAATTTGGGATATTTCAGAGAAGTACATTGTTATGTCTGTAGCATGATTTGTGGCACATGTACAGTTGCAGTTCAAGTTTTCCTGGAGCTGGAGGAGAGTTCTGCACAAAATACTGTGATAAATTTCACAGCAGATACTAATATGCAGAAGGGCTTGGTTTAAAAACAACAAGCCATCGCTTCTAATCAATGCTTGACACGTGTTCAGTGTTCTGAAATTAAAGTGAAAGGCGAGATCGGTTATTCATTGTACAATCCGGTCATATTTATTTGCATCCGCGTATTTGAAAATCCGAGTTTACATTTTTAAAGCTAAATAAAGTTGGCTTGTGACACTCATATTGTATCTATTACATATTTCACTTCAAAACCTCATCTCTCCTAAAGCCTCTTCAGTGTGCTTGAAGTAGCACAGCAAAAGAAAAGGAATTTTCAATTTAACTAGAGCACTGACATTCTGTTACACAATTCGATCTTGTCTATTTACCTGCTCTTAAAAAACACAAGACACTAAACAACAAAAAAAAAATGCTGAATGCATCCAGCCGGCAGTGCCATAGGTGTCTGAATGCATCTGTAGCTTCCCTCTCACTCATCAGTGTAATTGTTGTCATGTTATTCCATTTTTTGATTAGGCTGGTCCGCCAAGCTCCCAGCTTTTTCTGGCCAAACGTTCTTCTGCTGGTTGTCATGGTGACTGCATTGTTAGCGGGGAGAAAGGCTCTGTTGTCTGGCATTGTTCTGTTGTGCTTTAGGTAATGCACGAGGCATCACAAGTGAAGTGGATGGACCTTTTTTGCTCGGCATCATTGCCGAGTATTGAAAATCTCACATAAAAAAGGAGCAAATAGGCCCTGACCAAAGAAATAACCAAGTACTTTTTTTTTTTTTTTTTTAAAGAAAGCGCACATTATTATAAGGAGGTAAAACAGCGCTGGCGATTAACTGAATAATCTAAGGAAATGCTATAGAAATTATATTTATTACAAGAACAATTGCTGTGATTTGAATGTTACTATACAATGCTAACCATTTGGCAATTTAGCTTGAATATAGTTTTTAACTATTCATTGATTTCTCTCCCGCATGCAATGTCATTTAACCCCGGATTCTGTTTAGTTTAAAACACTACACTTTAGGAGGTGAACGCAATAATTTGTGTTTTTAAAATTTAATTTATGAACGTCTCCTTTATAACTAAGCTACCACAGTTAGTTTATTACTTTTTATATCACTGCAATCACTGATTTTTCTGTTTGTTCTCCAGCAATTGAGGTTTTACTCCAATATTAATTAAACTATCTGAAAAAAATATTAAAACATCAGGCACTATTCACAGGTTTGACATTGACATTTGGATAATCTCTTTAACAGACATCTCAGGAAAATTAGGAGAGTAGCCCCAAGAAAGTTCTTCAAAAACCCTCAGCGTATTTAAAGGGATTGCCAGACAAGATATTGGCTTTAAATTATGATTAATGAACACCTTTTCAACAGCAATTTATTCGTTAAAGATTTAAGGTAAACCTAATGTAAATCCCAACTGCCTTAAAGCGATTAATAATATATGGTTTGAGAGTCTGATTTTCAGACTGTGTTCGAATTCATCTGCAGATCCCACTAAGGGAAACCAGCAGCGTGCCAGCTTTGCTCTCCTGTCATTTCAGGGGGAAAAACACCTTTCAGCAGAACCTGTCACTGGATGTCACCAAAGTTCCATGGATTTGCAGGCAAAACAGCACTAATTTATCAATAAAACTCAAGAGTCTTAAAGAAAGCAGGCAAAAACGAGTATTGCAGGTAACCCAGCTCGCCTGTAAAGCTGGCAGGGCCAGAACCTGCACTCAAACAGCTACGGATGCGCTCGCCACCTTCACTGGAGCCACCACGGTTCCTGTGCCGCGGCTTTCAGCTGCCCAATATCCCAGACGTGGAGTCAGGTGAGGTTTGGACTGCTGGCACAGGCGATGGCTGTTTTGAAAAACGGCACAGAGCGGCTAAACTGGGTAGTAATACCCGCTGACATCAATTTCTCCCATTCACATCTGTAAAATAAGAATGACATTTTCCCTTTCCCTTCTTATTTAGTAAGAATATTTTTGTCAGGACTGTTTATTGAGCCCAGCGGTGCTGAGACCATGCTGTACCCCGTGTGCCTCCTCCACTGAGGACTGCTGGTGGCACACACTTAACCACAGAAAGAAGTTTTTGCCTCTCGGGTGCTCAGCACCTCCACCTATCAGATTGGGAATCTAAAAAGAAAAAGTAGGAGACCCTGATTTCCTTGCAGGGGAACCAATACAATCATGTAATCCAAGGAGTACCTCTTTCACTAATGCCAAAATAATTTAGATGAAGATAGGAAAAAAAAAATTGCCATGAAACTTCTATAATAACTGTTACGTGTAACAGAAAAATGGTTTGTCGTTCGGGACAGAAAGATTGTCCTATCATGAAGTCCATGTGCTTTTAAAGCTTAAGAGTGGGATTTCAAAATAATGAAATTACTTGGGCATCTGTGCCACAATGATTTCCCATGGGTATTACATCCCCAAATCCCTTGTCATTTCTAGTTTTCTCAGAAATTTCTAATTTTCTCAGAAATAACTTTTAAAAGCTAGAGAAATTGGTAGTCTTCATACAGTTTGCCAAAGAACATTTCAATGACTCTCTCACTTAGAGTTCACCTTGGCCCTGCGTTTTGCAAGTGCTCGCTGGAGCAGGGTCCGGCCGCAGCCACAGTCCTTCCTTTCCGTGCTCCTCTGCTGCGAGGTGCTCTGAACACACGCCCGGCACTTCCAGCAGAGAACACGCACACAAGAACCTCTGGGACTGGGTAGTGAATCAGGATTTATCACGCTCGCATACATGCACACAGATTATTTACTCACACAGCGGAGGCAGGTCTGTACACAGCCTCGCATCAGCTAATGCCAGCCTCATCTACGGCAGAGGTATAATTCCTGCTAAATTCCTAATTCTCTTTTAATTCTATGAAATTACTATATAGCCCTGTTCCTTTTACCCTTATTAAATTCAGGAGAGCTTTTCCATAAGGGATAGCTTCAGAAACATTAATATAGGACAATTGCTGTTTTTTGGAGAGCTCTATTGCAAGTGTATTGCCTTCTCAGCTGGAAAGGATGATTACTGATGTCTGAAAAAGGTACTTACAGCTTAGTACACAGTAAACATGTATTCTGTTTTTCTTTTGCTCTGTTAAACAATATAATACATAGCAAAAATCTACAGAAATAGCAATCAAAACAGACACACTTTAAGAAGAATCCCAATGCTTCTTAATTTGTACTTCATTCCTCCCATCAGCATTTCCACTGGCATTCATCACTGAATATTCATTCCTGCTTCTGCCTTTGGGTTGAGTGTGGCAGCAGCCCAGCAGAGTCACACGGGTATTTTGGTGAAGGGGGTGACAAGACCCCCCCCCCCTCCCCAACCACATTCCTGCTGCAGCGCGGGAGGGCCCCCAGCCTTCTCTTTCTGGTTTGGGAGAGCAGAGCTCCCCACCAGCCCCCTTTCCCCTGCCTGATGCGCTGAGAGCTCCCCCTCCTGTTACAGTCAACCTTAACTGCAGTTGACGGATTAATATTATTACCTCGTTTTAATTAATTCTTCTCCTCAATTCAAAAAAGCACATCTGGTGCTTTTCAGAGCCAGACAAAGCTTCTTCCCTCCCATCCTCTCCTGAACATCAATTAATAACTTGGCAACAAAAAGAAAATAAGAGTTTGTTCTGCATACCTAACAGTCACAAGTGACAGAGAAGAGGGACATGCACCAGACAGGGATCAAGGAAAAAGACAGAACTGCCAAATCTTCTGTGTCTCTGTACCTCAGCAGGGCTTATTAGGTCAAGCCACAGTGACACTGCTACTGTGGCTATGCAGTTTCCAGACTGGGGTTGTCTCACATCCCTTTAACTTGAAGTGTATGAAAAGTGATGTGTAACATTTTACACCCACCCAGGTAGGTGGTGACCAGTTGGCTCCCATGCAACTGCTCAAGACCAAAAGGTGTTTTCAGACCTTACTGCCAACATTTAATCTCTCCAACCCACAGTTCAATTTCTAAATAAGAATGACCCTCCAGAAGTCCTAAAATCTCTCCTAATCCAAGCAGAAAACACACACCTTCCTGAGCCCATAGTCCTATGTGACTCTGTACCCAGCAAACCTAACACAGTGACCAGTGGGGCTGAAGGTGATGAGGATGAAGACTACTTGCCAGTTCTCCAGAGCAGGTGGAACTCTCTTTGACTAGAGAGGTGAAAATAAAGTCCAAAGGAGACCTTTTAATAAAAAAAAAGAGGATGATGTTTGGCATACAAAAGGACAAGAGTTTGTTACAACAATTTACACAACATTAAGAGATGCAGGACTAAACTCTGGCTCTCTGGGTATGTCCTTACTGGCCCAGGGTCTCCCATAAGGTCAGATCTGCAGGACAAGAGGACAACAAGCCTAGGAACGAGCATAGTTGAATCCAGCAGGTGCCCAGCCGGCTAGCAGGATGGGTTGGCTGGCATGTACTTGTGCTCTGCAGGCAGGAGGGCTCAGGGCCATCACAACCTGTTGACCACAAAGCCACCCCCTTGGATGCAGGTTCAAACAAGGCTTGACGTGCGCCATTGAATTTTGTGTGCAAGTGGTTCCTGTTTTCTGACCTGATCTCAAGAAAGTTACTGATGCCAGAAAAGAACCACATGAAACTTTCCAGGATGATAAACATCCATGCTAAACAATGAGTAACGTCACTGAAGCCCTCTGAGTCAACACCAAATATGAAATAAGAACTAAAGGAATCATTTATTAGTTTTCAAAAAGGAACTGGTGCCATCTTGTTCCAGTTTTGTCTACAAGCAACTCCAGGACTTCAGTTCTTCAGTTCTCATTGGAGAGACAGGCTTTGAAGTTACCATCCAAGTGACTTTCTTCTTTTAAACTTGCCATTACTGCAAACTCCGTAATTCAGGTTCATGACTTGCTCAGGAGGCTGGCTTTCCTTTAGAATTTCTCTCTGATGATGCCTTTGTCCCAGCTTTGTAGCAGCTATTGTCTTCCTTTCTGTTTCCATTTTATTTTATCCTCCCTTTTTTCCCCCAAAAAAAATTCCGAGTGTGGATCACTCTCATGTGATTTCAGTTACAATTCCAAATTGAAGTGCTTTCCTGGGAATGCAAATTTTTAAGGTCCAAATACCTTGTGGCTATTCTTGATGGTGCTACGTACCTGACCAGGTGTATATTTAAAAAATCAAAATGGACATGAGAACTAGATGAAAAATGTATTTATGCACATTCTATATCAAACACAAACATACATTTTACATCACATGGGAAAATGTCTTCTGAAAAGATGGAATTTGAC
Source organism: Psophia crepitans (assembly GCA_013399095.1). Lineage (NCBI taxonomy): Eukaryota > Metazoa > Chordata > Aves > Gruiformes > Psophiidae > Psophia > Psophia crepitans. The sequence continues at coordinate 312,221 of VWZZ01004296.1, read as the reverse complement.
TAAACATGAGGTGAATTTCATTACAACTAAACAAGATCCAGAAAAAAAACAGGGGAAAAAATAGCTGGCTGCTGATAAACACAGATTTAAAAAGTGCAAAAATTAATTCAGTTATACTGAAACATGAGTTGCAGCAAATTAGAAGTACATCCACTCTTGAAACTTGCTTTAAAATTGCTATTTTATTTTTATTATAGAACTGAGTGTCACACAGAACAATACAGAGAAGGGAGCTGTGTTAGCTAATCTGCCATAATCCTTTCAACTCTTTGAAAGAACAACAAGCCGTTGATAAGCAGGGTCAGGCTGGGTCACGATTTTGATAGCAGACATCTAAGGAATGCCTAGGTGCTTCAGGAAGGGGATGTGGATGATTTCACAAGCTGGCTAAATCAGCAAGCTTGCCCTCCCCTCCACAAGCAAATGTAGCAGACCATGTGCTGCAGAAGAGGTAACCTTTTGGGGGAGATAGGTGTAATTACAGAGTTCCCGATTGAGGCATTATTTTACCCTTTTATCAGGCAGTGGCTTTAACTAACACCAGCTCAGGTAAGTACATTTTGCCTTGCTGACTGATGGATAAACTGTTTCCCACAGCCAGACCTAAAATTTGCAGGGTGTTGTCAGGTGTGGTTAAGCCACACCATAACCCCATTATGGGGTTGTCAAACCATTGTCTCAAGTCACTTCTCTACTACACACTTTGGATGCATTAAAAATATATTTCTGCAAAGTGCTTATAAATTGCAGGAATACCAGCTGCACCCATGACAGCTGTCACCCATATCAATTCTAGTTTTCATTTTAACAGCTGATTATATATATATAAAGTCATTAAAAAATGGATGATATGCAGTATCAGTAAATATTTTAATTCATCCGTCATGAAGTTCTCATCTGAACCAGAGAAACAAATGAGACAAAATGATTATAGAAGTACGTACCTTGCACCTCTGAAACATTATACAGGCTGTGCTGGCAAAAACAACTGCCCTCCAAGAAAATATTTCATTGAAAAGTCGGTATCTGTGGGTTACTGAAAGAAATGTAGCAGTTTCAATGAAAAGAGTAAAAGCCTCTCTCTCAGACTTCATTTCATGCTTTTTTGTTTCCACTGAGCATATTTTAAGAACTAATCAGCCTTATAAAAGGTACCACTGTTAATCTACTGTTTGTCTTCGTCTTCACTGCAGCTGCTTAGTAGATAGAGAGCAAACAAAACGAGAATTAAGGTCATTCCATTTAAATCCTTCAGAGTGGAAGACAAGGACTAAATTATTGCTGAGAATTACATGAAGGAAAAGGCCAGGATAAGATAACTATTGTTTATTATTTGCCAGACCCGTAGTGGAACTGCATTTACATATTTGTGAAGGGATTACGTTAACATTTTATGAGATTAATTGCTAGCATGGAGAGATTCTCTGATATACTGTCCACACAACTTAAAAGTATGCTCCTGTGCTTTCACAGACCGTATGCGGTACATATGGCTTGTGAGAAATAACCCAAACCTACCAGCTACCAATCACTTGTCACGCATGAAATGTAATGACGTTTTTTCACATAAATAAAACATAAAGGACATTATTACATTTCAGCATACAGCACAGGTCTGAATCGCACAGGATCACAGGAAAGACCTTAATGGATGACTTTGCTTTCCTTCACAAGACAGCTTAAACCTGTATTTTCATGTCTTTAAGGCAGAAGGAGCAATAGCACAAAAGATCTCTTTTATGCTAATAACAGGAAATCATTTCACAGTAGTCAAATGTGAGTAGAAAATGAGTGGTCAAATAAGTAGAAAATCTTTTGGCCATCAAAAATCCACGAACTCTTCCTTCAAATTAGGAAATATTCCCTGGGAGCTACTCTATAAATAATACATGGTGGGTTTTAGTGTAATCTTTAGCATGAGAACATGCTTTCTTTAGAGCCAACAGTAATACCACTTCAAGAAGGAAATGCTGTGTGAAGAGAGGATCTTGCAGCTCTCTCCCACTTTAAATCAAGTACATTGGCTCCACAGTATCTCCAGCCCCCAGGAGCCTGATGGCTGCAAGGTATGAGTCAGCTCCACCACTCCGACCTCTCAAGTGGCAGAGAGGTATGTCCTGGTTCAGTACCCCGTGCTGGCTCAGGCTTCCTGCACTCAGCCTCCATGAGGTTCACTCGACACCGGGACTGGTCAGAAATGAAATACTGGCACTGGTATCCACAAAGAAAAGAAAAGGAAGGTGGGCATTTCGGGTGGTTGAAGAAAGACACCTGCCTACGCATGATGCAGGTTGCAGGACAAGATGCTCACAGTGTTGTGATCCGAGATGGGAAAAGCTGTGTGCTCTAGTGAGATGTGTAACCGCTCACATCAACACAAAGTTTGTATCCTTCTTTTTTCAAGCAATGATTTTGACAGGAGATAAGTCTCAAACACCAAATCACTGTGGATTTACAGATAGCCTGGAAATAATCCTCCTTTCTCCCTCCCCTTCCTCCCTCCCTCCCTCTCTCTCTCCTTTTCCCTCACTATATGCATGGGATTTTTTTTTTTTCTTATCCTGTTTCATTTGATCTCCCTTCACACAGCCTGATTTCATCCATCCAAGTCAAGTTGGGAGCCAAGGGCATTTCACCACAGCCATTCATTGCCCGCTGTGGCTGGGCTCAGTGAGAGGTGAAAGCAGGCTGGCAGGGGCAGGAACCCAGCGCAGAGACATGACCCCCCATGGGATCAGCGTGTAACGAAGCCGTTAGGACTTGCTGTGTTTGCAGGCCACGTGAGTGATCCCTTCAGCTCGCTAGGAACCAGCAACGCTCTGTGAGGGAGGTTTGCCTTGGCCCCTCAGGTAGCTTAGGGGCACACTGTTTCAATTGGACCATGTGCTTTGGGTCACATCCCTTCTAACAATTCACCTGTGCACGTTTAATTTTATATGGTGTTCCTGGGCTGCAGTATCAGTAAGCAGATGAATTGCAACAGAAGATGAAAAGTAGGTGGGTCATAAATCCTTCAGGTGTTATTAAATCACTGGTACTAGTGGAATTTCTAGGAATATCTGCAAATAGAAGATTCAGGGTGGAGCAAGAATAAAGCCTCTTTTTTTTCTCTGTTCTTTAAGGACTACAAAATGGAAAATACTGCTTTATGTTATACTCTATGGAATAAACCTAACCTATATCTATGTTCCCCATACAAAACACTCCTTATTTATCTGTTTAGGACATACACAGCACCAGTTTCATACTGCTGAGCACTTTCATTAAGGAAATAATGGCTATATACAGTCAACTATTGGGTATAATAACGCTGAAGATAACTGTCATTACTAGAACCATGGAAGAAACACATAAAAAGTCTAAAACTCTCAGAGGTGACATCTGCAAATAATGTCACTTGCATTCTTACATCTCTGAAACATATTTCGAAACACTTACACAAAAATGCCACTAACATAATTCACCACAGAAATGTTATGAGGATGTTATCACTACACAAAACCCAGCTAAAAATACATAATAGCAGGAAAATATTTTTCTTTGTGTGCATATACAAATGCAAGGGGAAAGAAAAAGTTTCTGAGCCACATGTTGAAAGCAGTCTGAATGTATCTTAATGCAAATAAAACCAACCCAACCACCACACTATTTTTTAGAATATTGTAAACCTAACTTGAGCTCAGGATTTAGCACCTTCTGTATCTGAAAACACATGAGCACACAAGTCTGTATTTTCTTGTATGTTCATAAGGACAGAAATCCTCTCCTTCTCATTGCCCATTCTTTCCAAAAGATGCTACTACTTTTGTTTATTGTTGCTGCTGTTGTTTATTGTTATAATCATCTGCTATCATGACATTTGTGTGCCATTTCAAGTACTAAAATAATAAGACACCAAGCTCTGAGCTCTTCCTCTGCCTGCCGCTGACTTGGCAGGCCAGAAAGGAGTAGGCTGGAGATCAACAAAAAGTCCTCACAGAGAGAGGCACAAATGGAGAAAGGCACCATTGCTTCTAGCCTTAATTTGTTGGAAAGCATTAATCAAGAAATAAGTCACCAGCAGATGTATGTCAACTAACGCATTACGTGTGTTTCTGTCAGCAACACTCACGGGCTATGCTAGCAACTGCCAGGTCCTATGGGCTTGGACTTTAATTCTCTTATGATGGTATACTTAGTCTATAGCATAGAGTATTTGCAGCAAACTTGGAAAATAGCATGACACAAAAGGTAATTTCCCAGTTTGATGACTTTTTCAGAAAAATACATTGTATGGGAACAAAATCATAAATGACTTTATGTATCAGTTGTAAACTGCTCCATCATGTTTTGCCAAAGCTGAGCAAGTAGTTGGGGTAAAAAAAGAAAATGCAGAAAACGATTGTATTCAGGTTATGATTATAGTTAAGGAACGAAAAAGTTATTTATTTGTAAATGTTAGTCTCTTGAAAGGAAGTTTCATAGAGGTTGAATTAAATAATTTATCTAACATAAAGAAGGCATTATACTTGCAACATGTAAATATTGACTGACTTAGCTGAGTGGCTGTGTATAAACAGCCTCCTTTTTTATTTCAACTGGAGTCTAGAGCAGACAGCTTTGTATATTTTACAGTCTCTTGTACCTGAGCCAACAATTGATAGTGCAGGAGATCAAAGCCTTGATACAGAGATGCCAAGCAATTTGTGTATAAATGTGCTCCTTAAAAAGCGATAAGAGCACAAAAGAAGTTTTAAGATACTTTCACCATGATTTAAATCGTAAATAGCTAATTACTCTGATGAGCTGTGTTAAAGTTCTACCCGATGTTAAAAATGTACCAACAGGATAGAAGTTGAAAAAATGCTTTCTGTTTTTTCCCACAAGATTTGTAAATGAGAAAATATTTTACATTAAAAGCAGCCACAACTCCTTCTCTTCTCAACAGGAATATTTAATTTAACTCCTTAATTATTTCTTCAGATTTTATGTGATGGGCTAGGACATAATTTTGTCTGCATAATTTAACTGAGATATTTAAGGACATGAGTACAAAAAAACTGCCTTCAATGTTCATAAGATGCTCACTAGTAATATCTGCTCAATTAAAGTCATTAACACATTAAAGCCATTATTGACACATGCAGTGAAAATATTCAGTCCAAGACTCAAGCTTCTTCATGGTTTCTATTATACTGCCAAATTTATAGCAGGCTGCCCGTGCTATGCCTCCATAAACTGTTTTGTAAAGAAAAGTCAGTTAAAAGTATAAAAGCAGTAAGATGTATTTTACAACCAACTTTCTGGGACTGTAGAACTATAGGAAGTATTGCACTACAATGCCTTCAGGAATTTGAAAAACTCTATGGATTATGCTTTGATTCCTATATATTGCTTGAAGGGTTAAATCATGAGCATAAGTATTTTCTACTCATATAACAAAATACTTGGCTTCCTCACTTTTTGTTATGCTATAAAAGACAACAAGTCAGAAGTACAAATGTAACACTCACTATGGCTCTTAGAAATAACATTATAACCCTCTCTTGACTTGTTTTCTCACACAGTATCAACAAAATTGGCTAGAACAAAAGGGAAAGGTGAATAATAACTGAATAACAGACACTTATTTGCTGCTGTGTAGTACCAGGAGGCACACAGGCTGGAGAGGAACAGAGAGAAAGGCACCTCTCTCTGCAGATGCATATTTAAAAAAAAAAAGCAACCAGAAAAAGTAGCACCTTGTACTAATTCTGCTCAGCTACAAGCAATGCAAGGCAACAGTCTACCAAACTCACAACCGAGTTCAGGGTAGACCTGTGTGGGAATGAATTCTGTGGTGATTTTTAATCCAGGGGTGCTTTTTAACAATACACACCATATTGTGTAGCTAATTATTCTTGCATCGTAAGATCAGCCTGGGTATACGAGGCAGTCAGAGCATGACGCTCAGCCTGTACGTGCAGTGCTGTTAGCAAAAGCAGAGAGCACTAGCTGCAGCAAGGAAGGAGAGGACCAGGCAGGGATGGGTTATTCCAAGTTCTGCCTGTGTATGTATGCAAGCGTGTGTGTGCGTGCGTGCGCGCGTGCGTGTGTGTATGTGTCTGCAGAGAAGTGTCAAGGGAGTGTTGTAGTGTCTGGAAATACACCCACTCTGGTTTTAATCCAACAAGCTCCAGCAATGAAAGCTGTGCAAGTATGCAGTCCAGCACCCAGAGCACATCCCAGACCCCAGCGGTGTGCAGCAACCCTGCAGAAGTCTGTGGTCGATCTCTTGCTGCCATCACTTCTTCAACTCCAGCACAGATGTATTTTCTGCCGTGGCAGTTTCCCAAGCATAGGCAGAAAGCTGTAACACTGCACCCACTGCCTCTCGTTTGGCTCACACCCCTTCACTTTCTCTGTGCTTTGGGGGGAACCTGAATGTAGACTTTTGTCCCCACCCATCACTTATTTGACACAGATTTTTAATTACACAGTCATTTAAAGTCATTTTCAATGACACAGACCTCAAAAACTAATTTTAATATCTTTCCCTCTTTAATTCAAAATGTTGCAGTAATTAGAAATAAATACCTAGTGGGTACAAATCCCTTTATATCTACAACTAGCTGTGCTCATACTTACTGTACTGCGATACAATCTCAGGTCAGCGATAGATGGGAAATTAAATAAACACCACCAGTCATAAAACTAACAGTAAGGCAGAACTGGGGGTTTGCTGCCAGTTAAATTTAGATTTGACGCGGAGGGTGATGCTGGTAAGGCACCCTGAGGTTTCCGGACAGAAAGCACTAGAACAGAGCCAGGCGCAGCGCCGTACTGTTGCTGCTACAGGACTGTTTTCCGGTTCTTGCCAAGGGAAGGCGAAGCCCTGAGGCAAAGGAGGGAATGGGATGGGGACCTCATACGACAGCGTGTGTACCACAGCGGGGGTGCAGGGTGCTTTCCATAACCAGGGATGTATCCCTGCTGAGAGAACAGGTTCCACACAGGAGCCTGAGCTCGCAGCAGCAGGCAGCCTCCGGCGCTGACACAGCAAAAGCAAACCTGACACCGAGCGCAGATCCAAGGCAGTGGTTTTGTTCTTCCATGCTGTGGCTGGGGGGGCGATAGTCTTTACCCCTCCTCTGCTGCCGGCTCCTGTCCCCAGTTCTCTGCCTTTGCACTTCTCTGGGAACACAGCGGCGCCAGCGCTGCCGCAGGAGCGATGCACACAATCCATGAGGCCACAACCCCCCACACAAACACAGAGTCTCTCCCCCTGCTGCAAGGTGAGAATTTTTTATTTTACATGGCGTTATCTCTTTGTTTCCTTTGGAAGCCCTCCATTTCTTGGGGAGAGCTGGAATGTCCTTTGCTCCTCTTGAAGAGGAAAGGAGACCCAACGGGTTTAAAGTAATGACAGTTGTAAAAAAAATAAAAATCAATCTATTAACATCTCAGATTCAGGGTATATTCAGTCCTTGGCCTCCGCAGTGCCTGCTCACTGCACTCAGAAAATCCCCCAATAAAACAAAAAATTAATAATAGGTGCTGGTCTATCATTTCTTACGGATTTTCTAGTCAAACTGAAAAGGAGTGGACACAAGACCCAGGACTTCAATAAAGATTTGTATTCACCTGATTCAAGGGTGAAAGCATGAAAATAAAAAAAGAATGGTAGATATGTCCTAGAGGAAAAGACTGAATATGTTGTATTTATTTAGCTGACTACGAAGGGTAGATACTAATGGACAACTTAATCACAGCCTACAAGTTTCTGTGTAGGAATCAAAAATGTAATAAAGGGCTTTGCAGTCTCCCAAGGAAAGGTACAACAAGCTCCAACTGCTGGAATTTGGACCAAGGCAAAGTGAAGCTGAAAATGAGGTATGGCACTTCCGTAATGATGCTAATTACTCACTGAAACACTTTGCTAAGGATAGTGGTGGCTCTGGGAATTGTAAATAAAAGTAACTGTGCTTTCTTGGGAATATGCTCCGTTTCCACCTAGGTGACATTCAGAGGAACCCTACAGGAGCTCTGTGCTATGCAGGTAGGATTTCATGTTGTAGGTCCTGTTACAATGGGCTGGCCCCTCCTCACCACAGACCTTCTTTTCACTCGGCACGTTCTAGGAGGACACAGGGGCATGATGCAACTGCACACACAACTATAACCACTTCACTCCGTGTCTTCGAGATTCACGGACTATAAACCAGAAGGAACCATGTCTTCAATTGAGGGATCCTTCCAAGTAGGAAAGAAAATGCAAAATAAGCTGCATCTCTAAAACCTTTTCTGTGGTACTGTGCCATGTGGTGAATACATTTGTGCAAATATTTTGCAAGTAAATGGTCACCTACCATGCTGAATACTGTCAACATGAATCTCATCATCCCCACACTACATGTTTTCGGAGGGCATTTGGAAAAATGCTGGTGCTTGGGTACGGAATTTTATAGTATTTTTAGAAACCACCAAAACATCAGTTTTCATGACATTATTTTTTTCATTGGCAATATTTGATCACTTACTTTTACCCCTTTCCATGAACTATTGTTATCTAGAAGCAAGAATATTCACGCACCATTGCAATGTCCTCTGAGACCCCAAGACATCAAGTACCTTTCCCATTTACATCAATGATGTGCAGAATCTTTCCCAGCTATTTATGGGCCAGGACTGATGTTTCTTTCACACAGATTCATGCTTTACCAGACTTTAAGCCAGCTCATGGTGTGCCGTTACTTCCATAACCCAGTGAATGTCCTGTGGAAATATTTTGCAAATTCTAGAAATGCCAGACACTACAAGAATTCCCCACTTCCCTGTGTTTGGGGCTTGCCAATTCAGAGAAATAAAAGTTGTCTTGTGGCAGATCACCCAGAGCTGGATTTATCACCAGCTATGATTTAGGAATCAACTAATTTATTGTTTTAACACAGAATGACAAAACCATAACAAATTTGCAAAACCTAAACAAACCATGCTTACAGGAAATTCTCATAAGTTTATGAGACATTTTCTTAGCTCCCTAGCATTTTAGAAGCTCGTGATAGCGGCTAATTATTCTCCAGAGTTTGGCTGGCAAATCTTGGGAATTTTTCAAAGTTATATCTTTTCTCTTTCTTTCTGTTTAAGAGCATTACCACAGCTATTTCAAGCAGGTTCCCAAGAAAAACATTCCTTCCATCCTCTGTCTGTAATACTTGAAAATCTGGTCTTTTACTGTTAAAAATACTGAAATGATTTACTGCTTGTGAGACAATTACAATTTATGCAGACTGAACGTCAGAAGGTGTTTCTGCTAGGATTCCACCATTATCTGACATTTTCCAATGTCTGTAGCTATGATGATGTGGTCGAGTTACATTAGCTTTGAAATTATTGACCTGTTCATTACACAGGTAGTAATTTACATCCCCTGCTAATTCACAGAGGTCAAGCTTTCTCTCACTTTCAATTTTTCGATAATATGGAATCAAGCCAATACTAACTTTTGCCTGATCCCACGTCTTACTAGTCCTAGAAAGAGTTATTCCTGAAACTATCATGCACTTATTTTGGAGGCTAATATCCCACTTTTCTTTAACAACTTTTCTATTGAAAATCCTATTAATACTGTTGGACACTGCACATTCAAACAACAGTTTATAAGTGCATCTATAATAGAGATTGGGTGATAATGTTATTTCTGTCTGAGCATCTGAGCATCTGATCTGTTCCTGCATGTATATCTGTAAGTCTCATTGCATGAGAGACAGAGCGGGTCGCTCCAAAAATACTATAATCATGCCATAATAAATATCTTAAGAATCATGTGCCAATCACAGCTATCAAGGGCAATCTCTCATTCCTTTTACTGGAGTTGGATAAGACGTCAAGTAGCCTTTGTCTTTTTGGGTGGCAAGTCGATGCATTTTAAAAACTAGTTTTTCACATACAGATAGTCTTACATCCTAACTACAAAAAATCTGTAGCGTCCCATTTAGTAAAAACAATAAGGATTTCTAATGTGGTGATATGTAATGCCTAGATTTGGGTTAGATCCCATTGGAGTGGACATGCTTACCTCTTTTGTTAGATCCTTCTGCTATTTCTTGCCAGAGTGCCCTAATAAATTTGGATGCGTCCTTCACAGTCTTAATAATTTTACTTTAAAAATCTATGTTGTTCCCACAAAAATGATGAAGCATCACATTAGGTTGTTTCAGATCCCGCACTATTCTGTAACACCAGATCTACAACTCTTATTTCTTTAATCAATTTAATATTTACACCTTACTGCAAAAAATCTACCCAAATGCTTAAGCAACAGTAAGAGGCAAAACTCTATTCAGTGGCAGACAAATAGATCAGATCTTAAGGTCAGGTATTGTAAGCACTACTGTTGCTTGCTTTCAAACTAGGGAGACAGAAACTGCCCAGGTGACAGAAAGGACGAGTGGAAATTAACTCAATAGTCAGGTCATAACCAGCCAGTGGGCTATAAATCACCAGCTACCTAGACTCTCCAAAAAGTTACTTTAAAAAAAGCTTGAAGATTTTTTTTTTCATACCATTACTCTTGCTAACTAGAAATTAGGTATTCTTTTAGCACTGTAAGCATTAGCTATCCTTTTAATTACATTTCACCCAAAAGAGAGAAGTGAAATCTGTCTTTCATCATTGAACCTGATACTGTAGGTATCAGGAGTCAAAAGAAAAACAGATTATGATGGTTCATACTATACCACCTTCAGTTACTGCATCTAATAAGTATTATTATTCCAACACCAAAGAGGGGATATGAAAAGGAGATTAGAAAGCACCCTTTAAAAGTTAAGAATGCTAAATCAACCCTGAAGATTTGCAGAAAGTAAATGTCCATATTATTATGACACTCTACGAGTTGTCAGTAGTCCTAGCAATTGGGATACTTACATAACTGCCTGGGAAATAAATGTTTCTTTTCTAATTTTCCTGTAAAATTAGAGGGAGAAACAATCAAAGATCATTAGAAAATTCAAACTAGACACTGATATTAATTTCAAAATTTCGAACCACAGTGAAAGATGCTCTGCTTTTATTGTGTAAAGCTTAGAAGCAACATACAATGGTTTGACATTTAAAAATAAATATTTTCAAAGCAAAATGCTAAAAATATCTCTTTGCTATATTTACATGTCCATATCAACCCTAGATAACCACTAAAACATAAATTCCGATTGCAATCCGGTTACAATGCACACCAAGCACAAAAGCCTTCTAATGATCTTTGATTAGTTCTTTATTAAATTCATCAAGGGAGCAAAGAAAATTTAATAATCTTCACCATTTGTCATCTTTCTGATTACAGTTTTGATTAGAACTTTCAGCTTTTATTTTCTTCTTTTCTAGTCATTGCTATTACTGTGATAGTGCTTCTTTTCTCTAGTTTAAGAAGAACAAGGTAGGGCAAATGAAACAAATTTGTAATTCTGGATATGTATTTAACTAGGTGTGCTCATGCCCTGGAATTGGTTAGCTAAGTACATGAGATCGTAAAAATGCAAAATAGCCCTTAATGGAATGTCTCCACATTAATGCCATAATTTTTTTCAGAGTCCCAGATATATAATATCTTGCCTAACTAATCAGATACCTTAAAAATACCCTTTACGGATTTCTGTAGAGGAAAAATATAAATCCAACATTTGAAGGGGTATTTACATTTTTTAAAAACATTCATGAATTTATTCTACTCTTTGGGCACTAAATGTTAAGATTCACTTGTTTAATGCAAACAATTGAAAAAATGCTTTACTGTACATTACTTATATCCTTATTGTAAAAAAAAAATAATAATGAAAGAAACAAATTGAAATAATCCAAATAGATGAAAAGATGAAATAGGTTTCACAATACCATCTACTGTGTCAGTCAAAAATGCGTGCATTTCAGCCTGTGTTACAAATACCTAATATTTTATATTCCCGATGCAAAGCGTGCCCTCTCACCATGCCGCTTGAGGCAGGCCCTGATTCACTGGGAAGAGCTGAGGGAGTTGCAGCTTTCTTCTTTGCAAGGGTTACTGCAAAAAACCTGCAGCAGCCAGTGCTGTTTTTATCAGCGTGCAAAGGACACGTTAACCAGTCACTGGATAAAATCCTGAAACAGCTCTGGACCGAGGGATGAAATCCGGAAGCCCACCTTTAGCAGGTGGACATCCCAAGCACTGGGCTGAAAAGCTGTCCTCTCTCCCTTTCCTCCCTCCCCAGCCTAGAGCATGTTTAGATCTTCCTACAGAGCTGAACATCTCAGAAGAAATGGAAAGCTTGTATTGTCCCCCACCCCTCGTACAGACTGATAATTCTGCACATCAGAAACCTGCATTTGAATTCCCTTGGGCAGAGGACTGACCTGGGTCCAGGCTGTGTCTTGTGACACGTGTGTAGGAGGCTTTTTCTGATAATTACAAAAAAAGAGGGAGGAAAAAGGGCACCAACCTTGTCCCAAGGGTATTGCACACAGAGCCTGTGTTACTGCATGGACTTTACAATAAAGCATGACATAGATTTAAAATTTAACACCAGGGGATATTGGAGTGGTAGCTTGAAGGCAAACTAAAGAAAAAAATCTTTGCTGGTACTGCAAAAGAGAAATTCAGCAACATCCTTCTTACCCAGACTAAGGAGAAGCTGAAATCACCACAGGGAACATCTCGACTCCCCAGGGTTCATGAATGCACATCATGACCTCCTCTCAGCCAGGACACCTTCTCCTGGATCTTAATGTTTGCCAGGAGATATCACTGCTGATTTGTGGGTTAGGGAAGGTGTCTTCAATTACCTTGTACATTTCTTGGAGCAATGTGCTTCAGGGTTGCCTCAGGACCACAGTCTCAAGGCTCACCAACTACCAGAAATGGGGCTCCAGTCACCTTGAAACCACTGTTAATACAAGTGAATACAACCAAAATAGACAACACAAAGATTTTTAAAAGTGCAAGGAAGTTAGAAACATACTTATTCCACTTTTCTCATCCCCATTACCCTACCAAAAAGATAATTCTCTCTCTAGCTGGCTGATAAGTAGTGTGGACTGATTTGATCACTCTAGTCCAAGGGCATAGTCCCTATCATTGCACTGCACATATGAGAAAAGGCTCTTCTCTTATAGCTACATCTCTTATAGCTACACCTTTGAACTGGGCTTAGGTGTTCTTCAAAATTCAGATCTCCCCTTTGTCCACTTGTTCGCCCTACATGCTCAATGGGCAGTTGCAATATTGTCTTCCAAACTGCTCTCTGATCGACTACCATCCCTTTGGAAGGCAAGTAAGGCAAGCACCTTCTGTGCTTTGAGAAAATTCTAGAACACCAACAAATAACCCTCTAAAGGATGAAGGTCTCATTCCTACCAAGAGGATGGCTCTGTATCTGAAGTCTTAGTGTGTACGGAGCTTCATATTCCAAATGGACTGAACTTTCCCAGCCTGACCCACCATTCTCCTCTTCACCAGCAACCTTCCTCTTGGTACATGGGCAGACACTTGGATTGTGAACAGGGAGAATTGCTTAACTGGGAACAGGAGGTTTTTCAAGGATTTGCTAAAGGACCTCTCTTTTAAGTCAGGCAAAGGGACTCCATACAAAAGCTAAATGAAGATCTCCACTTCCCAATTCCCAGGGACATATTTGATTTATATAGTTTTATCAGTTACATACAATATAGGGATTTCAACCTTTCTGATTGTTATTAATGTACCTTTTTCTCTCCAGGATGCTACTTAATAATTTTGTCCAGTTTTACATCCTCTAAATTATGAAGCTAGTGTCTTCTCTGTACAAAATAGCCTTGCCATTAAAAGCAATTTTGATTTAAACATATGTGAAATCCTGGATTTATATTATAAAAAAATATGTTTATCTTTAAGTTTGTATCTTTTTTTTTTTTTTCTTTTTGTCTCTTTTTCTCTTTTTCTCTACTGGATTTCAGGATGATTTGTAATGTTATATCATTACAGGAACTGCTGCATGAAAATAAAATGCTTATTGTGATGTTTTTAATTTACGTTATTGCAGTTCCACTGCAATGTTAAGCTCTGTATTTTTCAAATCTTTGCATTTCCAAGTACATAAGTGAGCACTTTCCCTAGCTAATTAGAGCCCTTTTTCTTCCTCGCAGGCTGTCTACAATCTCTTAAATGCTCCAAACAATTATGTGATGCCGCAAATGCAAGACATAATATTGGAGCTTTCCCTTGTGTGTAGTGATGTATTTGTCATTTGGCCCCAGAGGCAGCAGTCATTTGTTTGTGTCATGTTCAGCTTAATAGTAGTAGCAAGGGGAAAAATGAGGAGAAAGAATGAAATAACAGAGACATTTAACATTGGTGTTTACAGTAAAATCTGTACTGTAACATCTTCACTGCAGAAGATTCATGATGTGATGTCACTAGGGTATAAAAGATTGCACTTTTAAAATAAAACTTTTCAGTTGATGTGAAAAAAAATCATCTTTAGCACAGAGAACTTGCAGAGGCCCATAAATGGTAAAATCTGCACAGGAGCTGACAGCGTCGTTGAGAAGAAGTCAAAGTTTTACACCTCCTAACTGCTCTAAATTAGAAAATGATTTATTCTATATAAAATAGGTTTTCAAATTGATGATGGGATTAATCAACTTGTTAGCAGAGAAAGTATTGAAATAACTTCACGGTTGGCATAGCTAGTTGTCAGATCAGCTCTCCCTTTCATAGGCACTTGTTATAACAGGCAGGGGGCTAACCCTCTCAGACATGGAGCTAATCAGTCCTTGAAAGTCACTTCATCCAGTGGAGTGGAATAATGTACTCTAGCGTCGTTTGTCCACCTCTACCATTTGGAGCAATGTTATTTAGATTGTCCATTTTTGCCTCATCAGCTACCATTTCAAAGAATTATAATTTTTCCAATGGTATCTTTTATCAGAACATCAGGTTAAATGTATTGTCTCATACTATCTGCTTTATAGATGGCTTTGTTAAGACCAGTCTGTGAATATATAGTAAGATAAAGAAAAAGCAGCTGCATAGTTGGAAAAGCTATTCTTTAAGCTTGATTAAGTTCTCACAAAAAA
>VWZZ01004296.1:269675-297162 GCA_013399095.1 Psophia crepitans | reverse complement strand
AAAAAAAAAAAAAAGAATCCGGGCAAGAAGTAAGATCACGATTAATGACCAAGAACAATATTTCCAGCAGAGTTAACCTAATCAACCTGCTGCACTGCCGGGTCCATTTACAACTGCCAGTAGCTTTCTGGGTGCACGTGCCTGCCCATCCTGTGCAAACAGATGTTCTTTGTCTCATTTTGCAATATTTGTTGCTGCCCTTCCCATCACGACTAGCCTCTTTCCTCGCCTGCAAGAATTGGTTCTTTTCCCAAGTCTGGGCTGAGCCTAATTGAACATGAATAGATTCCGTGGCCCCAGACGAGATTGCTGAACTTGGAGAAGACAAAAGCTGATGGACAAGGACAATATAATAAACTTTTCTTTGCTACTGGCTTTTCCTCGCTGTCACTCAGTGCTATCAGCAAATAAAATTACCGGAAGGAAAGGTGTTTTACAAAAGAGACTCCTGTTTCTCCCAGCCTCTGGATATTCCTCCTTGGAAAACTCCCCAGGTTTCTATTTCTTATATAACATATAAAACCAATATTATTGGTGCTTTGGTACTAAGTGTTACTGAGCCCTTTAGAGTAGCTTCACAAATTAAGCAGCCCTCAGTCAAAAATACCAGTTTTCTTCTAATAGTCTTTCAGACTTTTTACTAATGTATTGAATCTAGTAAACTGTGTATTAACAAGGAGAAGTGGAAATCATCTCTAGCAAATTGTTCTTCCAGCTGAACTTTCCTGAATGTTTCATTACTCAATTAACCATGATTTAAAATAATCAGAAAATCCAGGAAATGAGTAAAAGTAGGACTAGACTAAACAATGTTGACAATTTGATTATCTTGTACACAGAATTCATCTATTCACTGAAATCCTCTTAGTATGATAACTCCACTCTTCTGATTACAATTATTTCATTTATGTGGTGAATGTGTTTTACTCTTGTTCTAACCCTGGCTGTTATTTTAAGCAAATTTTTTCTCCTGTCTGGAGGAGGCTGGTATCAATAAAAGAATAGCCATCTTTTGACATTTGTTCACCCAAATGCATTAGTAAAACCTAGATCTAGTAATACCTAGTTGTATTCTTCTTTTTAATGTCGTAGTAGCATGCAAGTGGCTACTTTTAAACATTGCCTCTTAGCCATGGGCCCATCCTTTGTGTACGTGCAGCTATAATGTGTCTGCTAGATGGCCACCATAGGGCGTCCAGTATTTTATTTTGCATAAATGCTGTTTAAATATTAATAGCACAAAAAATGGTGCATGGGTTTAAGAGAGAACGTCACCTTCCTTGAGCTGGGAAGGGTGTGGGTCTTGCTGCCATGCAGAGGGCAATATTGATGCCAGCAGGAAGTTTTCAAGGGGGTGACTGTTTACACTGCTTGGACCATAGGGTACAAAACCCCCTTGCTCAATTAACTTTATCTGTCAGTGTCACTGCTTTTGTTGTAATCATGACATATAATATACTCATTTCCTGACCAAACAGTTGAAGCGTAAACAAAATTAATCTGAAAGACATGTGTCCTGGTTTCAGCTGAGACAGAGTTAGTTTCCTTTCTAGTAGCTGGTATAGTGCTGTGGTTTGGGTTTAGCATGAGAACACTGTTGATCACACACTGATGTTTTCAGTTGTTGCTGGGTAGTTGTAGTGTCTACACTAAGTCAAGGACTTTTCCACTTCTCACGACCTGCCCTGCCGGGTGCACAAGAAGCTGGGAGTGCACAGCCAGGACAGCTGGTCAAAGGGATATTCCCTGCCATGGAACGTCATGCTCCAGATGTAACTGGCGAGGCTAGCTGGGAGGCAGATTTGCTGCTCAGAAACAGACTGGGCATTGGGTTGATTTTTTTCCTTCTACATGTGGTGAGGAATTGCATTCGTGTATCACTTGTTTTTATTATTATTGTTATTATTGTTACTGTTACTATTATTATTATCATAATCATCTTCCTTTGTTATCCTATTAAGCTTCCTTTATGTCAGCCCATGAGGGTGTTTTTTTTTCCTTTTCCTCCCCATCCCCTTGGGGGATAGAGGAGTGGGTGAGCAGCTGTGTGGTGCTTAGCTGTAGGCTGAGGCAAAACCATGGTACTGCAGCAATTTATTATACATGCTTTTCTCTTTTGATTAAAGAAGGGGTTCTTCTTTATCTTGAAAATGTTGGACTTGTATTAAAAACGAGGGTGCTTTACTTTAAGAAAATAAATAAAAACACCCCCTCCATGAACACTTCCTGTAAAAGCAGAAAATTTCCACAGGCTTTTTATAACTGTAGCTAATTAATTTAGTTTTATGACAATTAATTTCATTTCATGACATTCATCACAATGTACATAAGGTACCCAACAGCAGCTACACCACAAAGTCTGATACAGCTTCCCATGGGGCTTGGTCTTCTGCTCTCCCAGCCAAGTAAGTGTAAGGAAAAGTCATTACACTACAGCAAAGAGCAAATGGGGAGGAGGGAGATTAAAAAATATAACCTCCTCAGGTCATATTTGCTGCTTCCCTCCGGGAATGATTCCTTTTACCATTGGCTTGAATAGAGAAACAAGTTGTATTTCTTCCTAACTTGCTCCATCTAGTTACAAATTGTGTTGCTTGAAAGGCTAACTCAAGTCTTTTGCACTATAATGAGAGTAATAACGAATAATGGTACTTATGTGTTGTAAATTAGGCCCTTGCCAATAAACATCGTTTTTACCCAGATGCTTACTTTCTTGAATTTCTTAATAAATCAGAAATAATCTCTGTGGAACAGGATGTAAAATTAACTTAAGCAAAAGAGTAACTGCGGTGTTCAGCAGAACTTACTGGGTAATAATCAGCTTAATTAAACATACCTTAATAAATGAGAATTGTGAAAATAGAGTAAATGAATTTAAATAGTTATCTTGGAGTCTTGACACCACAAATCGCTCCAGTGAAAAAGACAGATAGCTGCAGATAACGAAATTTGTTGGTCTCAAATATGCCACGTGATCACAGACTTATTTAGCTACAGTTTATGGTTTTCGTTTATGCTTTTGTTATGATCTTGCCAGATTTTCTTTTTGTATTGTGGGTCTTGACTGCTACTGTTCATTATTATATGTATTTTCCCCACAAGAGTAATCCTGCTAAAATCAAATTAGTACTTCTGTATAGGAGTCTGTAAGCAACTGCTCACTGAATCACCTACTTTACACTTACGTGAAAGAACAAATTGATGCTTAATAGTTTTATGGGAATAATTGGTGCTTCAGGGAGCGCAGGGGACATTTCTGCAACTGTCCTGTGAAGCGTGTTTAAAAGCATTTTAAATTCAGTATCTTGGCGATTCCTGCCTGAATACGTCAGGTGAAATCTTACTCGGTAAAAGACAGTAGAAGTTGTTAACGGAAGTAAATCCCAACATCAGCTGAAAACAAAATTGCGTGCATTGTGTATATGTTACATTAATAGTTGAAATCAATTGAACATTGTTTACAGGAAAGCATAGTTATCTTTTTTCAAAATCCATACAGGCATCCTGAAACTTTGCTCTTGGAGGAGGACCATACGCCAGGGCCCACCAACTGCACTGTGCTTCAGTGCCTCCTACAATGCTTTCAGCACCCCAAGCGGACAGACACCCTTCCCTTCCCTTCTCTGCTTACAACTGCCAAACCCCTCCAGCACCCTCTCCTGTGACTCCCCCTCCTCAGGTTGAGAGCAGTGTGTTTCAGATCCTGGTACAGTTACGGGTAGTTACATGTCGCGTTACCTACTGAGATATGTGCTTAACGCTGAAGTCGGGAAAATCTGGCAGTTAGTATTTCTCAGCTGTCTAACATTACAGTGCAATTGGAGCAATGTTTCTGAAAGACCAGTTCAGTACATTAGCTCTCAAATATGAAAAAATACACTTTCG
The DNA here is from genome assembly GCA_013399095.1 of Psophia crepitans. NCBI lineage: Eukaryota > Metazoa > Chordata > Aves > Gruiformes > Psophiidae > Psophia > Psophia crepitans. The sequence goes on along the minus strand of VWZZ01004296.1, from coordinate 293,277 downwards.
TCATTGAAATTATTCACTTAAAGCAGCACTTCAGCAAAACATTGTCCAGACTGACCTTGCAATTATATCGCATCTAGTGTGTACTGATTTACATACCGTATGCTTTTCCATCTGTAATTGAGGCTATTATGCCTCTGAGCTCCACCCTCTGTATCTACCAGATTACACAGAAGGTGTAAACTCAACAAAACACATGTTGGGGATGCTGCTGCCAAAGTTACACTGCGGGGACTCATCTCCGGTCAGAAAAACACTCCCCCTGCCTGGAAGGTGCAGCTCAGCATCTTTTGTTCGGTAGAGACACTGCCAGTGCCAGCATAGATAGCAAACACTAATGAGTAAAAATCATCCTGGGATAAACTAATCCAGAAAAAAAGACACTGCAATGTCACAATTCTCATTTTTAGAATTAGATTAGAATCAGAATTTTAGATTAGATTAGAAGTATATTTTTTTCGATAATTTGAATACTGCTGTTTGAATTACTCCTTAGAAGAGATGGTCTTTCTCTGACTGAATGAGGCACTTATAAAAATGCTGGATTTTAAATAACTAAACAATTTTCAGATTTAAGATTATTTAAAGTTAAAGATTATTAAAGATTATTATTAAGATTATTTAAAGATTATTATTTTCAGATTTAAGATCATTTGCCTACAAACATTTCAGGATTTGGGAATTAATGTGTCCGGTGTATCTGGCTACTGAAGATATCAGTAAATGAAAATCACCACTTTCATTCATACAAAAATCTCTTTAAATCTTTTTTTTATATATACAATACTTAGTGTTTCATACACTGTTTGTCTCTGGTTATTAATGTACTATGAGCTGAGAATGCTGATGATCTAATTTGCTTCTGAAAACGTGGAAAATGTCTAAATCAGAAATGTTCCAAGAGGCCCAGGAGAAAGAGTAGTAAAAGTAAAGCCATCTTGAGATCCTAATCTGGGATAGTATTTTATATTGTTCTTGCAATATAAAGTAATTATGGAATCAACTATTAGAAGATGCTGAATTAGAGTCTGGATGGCACCAAAAATCACTGTCATGAAGGACAGGCTAGGACATTTGCATGTGAAAGGATCGTGAACAGTATCTATAAAGAATTGTGAAATTACTACCATATTTATTATTATAATTTTGTATCATCACAGTCTCATTTCAGCATGACCTGTAAGAATAGATTAAATTAATGTCATTTTCTCTTCTTGTTAACATCTTTATGACAAGAGCAAGCTGTCACAATTTCAGTGTCTAAAATAGTCTGTGAATTACAGAGGGCAGGAGCTGGACCATTTCCCCTTTCTGCGCCTTGGCTGGCTCACCTTTCCCAGTTTGCTCTTCCTTCCCACCACGCGGGGTGACAATCAGCATAAAAGCTCTTTATATCCTGCTCTCTGGGGAAAAAAAAAAGAAAGACAACAGTCTTCAATGTTTTAAGCCTCAAGGTGAGTTAAAAATGTAGAAAAACGGAGCTGGATGAGAAGAGAATGGAGGAAGGGGAGGTTTGAAGGCAGCCAAGGATCAGAAAGGATCGTACAAGGAAATGAAATCAAATATATACACCCTTGTTTTAATGAACATACATACGCATGGTTAGAATACACACTGTGAAAATAATAACTTTTATACCTGCAATATACCAGTTATACGACCCAATCCCCCAAAATGATTTGATGATAAAAGGAAGACTTCACTGGCAGTTTTCAGTAACAAGTATTTAAGACCTTAAAAAGACCAGAACAGTTACATGAAAATAATGCCAATAATTTGGCCTTTGGAAATGTTGTCTTTTTATGTAACTGGACTAGGAAAAAACAGAGGTTATGGTTGGTAAGTTTTGCCTTCCTTTTCCCTTCCATCTCCTTTTTTCCCTTTTATCATCAGTTTCAAATAAAAGGAAAGACCAAAATATCACAAAAGAATTTCCCAAACAAAATTTTGAGGAATTTATTTAAAGTTTTAAAAAAAAAAGAGAAAATCTTTCATTTGGATAACTGCTGAACAAAGGTTTCAGGACTTTTGAACTAGTCAGTCCCTTCTTTCTCAAGCATTTGTTTTCTTGGTTTTCAGGTACTATGCAATAAGGGCAGATATTTCTGTGAGATGTTGCTATCCTCATTCAACATCGTTAAGTATTGTCTGAGCTGTTCTAGTCCATTTGTACCTATAGAAATGAGGTGCATGCCTCAGGTACAAGCTAGATGAGATGTCTTACATTTTTTTAGGAAAGTAGAAAGTCACTGAAGGAAGTAAAACAATGGGATTTGGATATCGGGTAAAAGAATGCTGCAGCTTCGCCCTGTGGTGTTCTGAATAAATATTACATCCATTTAAAGGTCTCTGAGACCATATTCTTCACTGAGTAGTTAAAAACCCCATTGATAAACACAGACAGTAGCTATGTACTGTTCTCTGAATAACATCAGTTCTGGTTTGTACCTTTTAGTAGGGGAACAAAAAAAGAGATCTTTAGCTTGGAGTTTTTTTGAAATAACTTAGCCTCACAACATAGCACAGCTTTTACTACATCAGGGACAAGCACTTTCCTTCAGAGTGAAAGACCCCTTCACGATGCCTTCAGGTCCGAGGGTGTGATGTGACCTCTTTGCTCCATCCTCCAGTTACCCATGGAGCAAACCAGTCGTGGAGAGAAGCCCTGCCTTTTTTGAGGCTAAATGTTAGCTAGCTAACCTGAGGGACTGGATATGTGGGTATTTCAGCAAAGACCTCGACTTCAAATTTGCTCCACAAACTCCTGCGATTGCCTGTAATGCCTCTATGCTATATCATCTTGCAAATGTATTGCTGCACCACTGAACAGATATCAGTAGTGCTGCTGTCGTGTTATCGTTATCTTCTTATGGAATGTTATATAAACATACAGAGCCATATAAACAGATCATGGAATAATGGTTTCCCAATTAGAACCGGCCATTCTGGACAGTTAGATACAATACAGATAACGTTCCCTCTCTTCCCTCCAGCCAGCTGAGCTCTGTCCTCTGGTGCTCCAGGATGTGCTCCTTTGGGCTCAGAAAAAGCCCAGCTGAGTCCAAGACCAGCAAAGGGATGTAGCAGGTTTTCCAGAGAAAACCATAATTCCAGCAACAATTATAATTTCAGCACTGCCTGGAAAAGTCACAAAACGTATATATTCCCTGGAAAGTACTGGGAAAGAAGGAAAAACCTGGTACCCTGGAGTACTTTATTTGACCCCACAAAATACTTGTGCATGCACATAACTTTGGTGAAAGACTTGACCAAACCGGGGTCAGGATGCCCATGCCAATGAACACCAGTGCTGGAATGCTTGTGGGCCTGGGGGATTCACCAGAGCAGTGTCAGCATGAGCTACGCCACACTACTTAAATCTGCACAACGTGCAGGGCTTTTGGAAGACCCCATGTCTATTCCCTTTAGTTCTACTCATACCATCTGCTTGATAATCAGTAGTAAGATGAAATCGATGGCTTAAACAAATAGAAAAAATGTTCTAACTGCTAATGAATGGATTTGGGGGGTTTGGTACCTTCTTCACCGAAACATGGTTTTCAGTACTGGCAATCCATAGGCTTTGCCTGTCTGACCATTCATCTGACCATTACCTAACCTCTATCTGCCAAGCTGTCTGGGTTAAAAAGAATACTGCAACCTAATACCAAGACAGCAGCTGAACACCAAAGCTGACAGAACTGGGGGTACAGTGAAGAATTAGCGTTGGGCAACCTGCTGTTCCAACTCAGCAGCAAATAAAGTGGTTTGCAGCATTATTTACATGCATAATTCACGAGGGTGCTTCTTAGAGAAAAGTAAAACCAAACCCTTGTGGAGTTCCAAAAAAATCTCTACCTTCTCTTTGATATGCTGAATACGTTGACAGATCATTTGTACTGGGTTTTTTTGATCTAAGACTATCCAAGCAGTATCACTGCATACCAGTTTCTAGAGGATTAGGAGAATAAGGCATAATTTGATGAAGGTCATGTTGTTGTCAAATGATGGCTGTTCAGCATGGTATATTTATATACTACTAATTCCAGTTTGCATTGTATGTAAAAGATGATTACTTATTTAATGAAGAGACTTCACTGGAACAGAGTTTTGTGACAAGATAATGGTCCCATGCTGTTAACTAAATGGGAAAGCATTTACTGTAAAATATATACACTCTAATTTGTGAGATTAGCTTGTACAAAGGGAAGATACAGCAATGGGATGTAGACAAACATAAGAAAATATATTATGAGAAAAAGAATGTTTGCTTGTCTGTATCAAGAAAAATGATAACACCAAAAAAAGGCTGCTTTGTTGTATCTTTATTATCACAATACGTGTACATGTCAATAACATGTTATATCTGTGCAAGTTATCTGCATTTGTGGGGAAAAAAATCATGCATCAGTGATTGCTACAGAACTGCAGGATTCAACCCTTCTGCTGTTGGAGACCAGGTAAATAAAACAAAAGGGTATTTTCTACAAGTTTCTGTGCCTCTTGGCTTAGGTACCCTCCACCCCTAAGTACATGTTACGTTCTGCATTCAGCACATGTTTAGGGAGTGCTCCTAACTCCTCTTCAAGTTCTTTTATTTCTATTACCAATATAAATTAATTTCCATATAGGAGCTTCCTAATATTCCTGAATGTGGTGTTAATATACAGCTGTAAAACCAAAGTGTTAATCAGGACTAGTGAGACAAAAGATCTCCCTAAGGGGAAATTGTCAGTTACATAATCAGAATACATTAAAATCTAGTAGACTGCATGTTTTTAATAAAAAAGAGAAAAACGAAGGGCTGAAGACCACCAGACAAAGCTTCCTTAAAAATAAGCGTATTAATGCTTTCTGCAAGGTCAGATCAAGGGTGATGAAATGAGAATTGACCAAACACGAGAGCAATTCCCAGCTAAATAAAAAGCCAGATATTCTTTTCTTCACTGACAACAGAAAATGAACATAGAGACAAGAAGGGTTGATCACTGATGCCAAAAATGTACTTTCCATTCTCCGAGCTTTCTAAAGTCTCTTCTTTTATCCATTTTCTATTTTTCATCATATTGCCATTCTCCCTTTTTTTGTCAATGACCTTTCTTCAGTCCAACTCAGCTTCTGCCTAATGACCTGAAGAGGCCTTCTTCACAGGCTGGAAAGCTATAGATTTAAGATCCCCCCTCCTTCATTAGAGTGAAAAGTGAACAGCCTCTATGTGCTGGGTGTTAATGAATGTGAAGAAAGATTTTTTTTTTTTTGTATGTGTTTTACACATTATGTTCTTGACTCCTTGAGGTGCTACAATAAATTGCTGCGCTTCATTTACAAGGAGTGATAACAGAAGCAAAATGAGGATCTGGCGGCAAATTACTTCTCAGTTCACCCTGGGTCAGGCTGCTGGGGCTAATGAGAAGAGGTGCTCTAATTTTAAACTCCTCCTCGACCAAGCTATTCTTGCATTAATGTTCACTGCTATAAATTGTAAAGTCAAATGAAGGAGCACTGTTGAAAATTAACCAGTATTTTTATCCTTTGAGTACCCAATAGAGCATATTTTGGCTTCTAAGCCTGGCGGTTATCAAAGGCAGCCGCTCCTGCCTCACTGCGGCAGGATGCTCCCCGCATGCACACACCGCTGTTTCTGCCTTTTCTTTACATGAGAGGAGGAACGGTACAGGTTTCCAACAAGATTATAATTTAACCCGAAGAAGAAGGTGCTTAATGCCAGCCTTTTTGTGTCCCTTTAACAGGACGCTGCACACAGACATTAAAAGTCGTGCAGAATTACTCCATCCATTTAATGCTGCTGCATGTTTAATGAATTGTAATTGTGTATATGGAAAGACCCTGTAAATCACTGACCCATTTAGGTCTATGAGCACTTTGTTGCTATAAGCCCAAAGCAGGATTTGAGTAGTTAATGAGAAACTAATGCAGCACCTGCTTCTCCCTTGAAATATCTTCCTAAGCCTATATTTTGCCGATTTAACAAAATCAAATACAATACAAATTTTAAAAAAAAAAAAAAAAAAGGCAAACAAATAAAACCTCAAAAAGAAAGCCATAGCCCAGGCTTCACACTAGGGGAGTTATGCTGCTTTGCAGAACACAGTTCCAGATTCTCATCGCTGGATTTTTTTATTGATAACTTGGCACTGACTGCAATGGCGTTAAATATATTTGAAACGTAGATCAATGACACGGCATCCATTTGTTGTGTGATGTGCCTGTCCTGGTACATTCTTCCATGAAATTGCTACATAACATACAAATTAACCACACTACCCTACTCTAATCATTGTAATCAGTTATGTTTTCATGTGTACATTACTAATATATAAGGTTGTTGTAGTTCTTGTGTGTGGTTTAATTGCTTGTTTTTGCATATCTTGTGTGATTGATGATGTTCTAGAAATCTTTTCCCCGAAAGGAGACTTTCTAAATTACTTTGTTTAGATGCTAATGATTGTATTTCATTAGTGGCCCTCTCATCCAGAATCATCTTTAAATGAATGAATATGCCATAATTAAAAATCTGAATTATGAATTACTTTGAAAGGAGACAACATTGTCCCGATTTCCCACTGCGACTCAGTGTTATTTCAATTATGTAAATATGTTTAATCATTCCCCTTTTGTTTTTCTAATTATTTAATATTAATGTTGCTTTACCCCTTTATTGCTACAAGAAGGGATATGGCATCTTAAATGAGAGTACTTAGACAAGTGATACACAGATGACTAGATTCAAGCAGACATTTACCAGAATGCATAACCCATTTCAAAAACAAACATGCTATTAACATTCATACTAATATAGAAACACTAGCAGTAATTGCACTTCATGCATGTTTTGTCTTCATAAACCTAATGTATTCACAATGTACAATCTCCAATCAATTTTCTTATCAAACTTAAAATCCATTTGTACAACTTTAAATTCTCTTGAAGTGCAGATTTTAAGTAATGAGATTCCTTTGCCCACAGGCTGTACTTTTTCAGTAGTTTAAAAAAGAGATATAAAGCATCTGGACATAAGAACTTGTTTTCTCTACCGCTATAGCCAGTCCTGTTTTACAGGACCAGCACAAAAATTCTTTCCTGACTCTGAGCAACACAAAAAAATTAATGCTCCTCAAAGTCATGCAGAATACAGCACTTTTACTGAAATCCACAAAATCAAAGGAGTGTGAAATTAGTATTTGTAAAACTATCAATGTTATAAATCCACATAAGGAGTTATACATGCTACATAACTGACAACGGGAATTAATTATAAAATATTTATACACCATGGAAATTTCATGTGAGTTTCTAACTACATATAATTATAGTCTAAAGTAATAATTAGGCAATTGCATTGAAACCTCCTGAAGTGGAATTCATAGATCTACAGTATCTCCCAACTGAGAAGAGCAGCAACACAAGTTCAAAACTTTAGTTAAAATATCTTTGTTTGTAAATAATCTGAAACCCAACCATAGGGGACAGAAAGAAATGTGGGGTTTACTCCCATACTTTTTAAAGACCACTGCAGCCCTGTGAAAAAGTGGGAACCTGTTAGTGGAAGCTAATGCATTGGTTTCAGTTCTTATTAGCAACAGCTTTAAAATTTGTTTAATATAAAAAAATATATGTGTATATTTTTAATCATAGGGTTTACATTGTGCCAGCCAGCAGGGTCAAAAAGGATAATGAAATGTGCATGAGTATTATCAGCAGAAACATCTTGCACTTCTCGTTTGAGTTTATTAGTCTCTGCTTTGCAGTTTTTGCAGAGAGAATACTTCCAATTAACTTTGCTGCTCTTTCAGCCTCTGAATTGCACTTGGATGATTAAATGCAAATAAAAAAATAAAACTGCTAATAGTACGTTCTTGTCCAGATTTTTTTTTTTTTAATAAAAATTTTCATAGGCAAGAGGAGAGTGGTCATTTTTCATGGACATTGGTGCAGCCACAGCGGTGGGCTTTACTCAGCACATCGCTCTTGCTGTCGGAGCGAAGGTCCTGCCTGCAAGCAGATTTGTGCATTTTGTCACACACACTCACACTTCTGGACAGTTCGGCAAGTTCTATTATGGCATATAATTTTGTGTGGATTTATTTTTGTCAGTAACTTCTTTCACAGCCTTCTTTAGTGGCACTGACATTTTAAATAAAAAAATGACACAAGGTACCAGCTGCAATCCCCGTTCTATTACAATTTGTGTGGGGGGGAGACCCTTGATTTCTATTACTACTTTAGAAAAACTAATGGAAGCAACCCCTTAGTATTTCTGCGTATCTGTTCCAGTGAACTACCATTTCTATGGAGACCACATTTTTTGATGGAAGATATTTTCCAAAACGACTTTGAACAAAAGTCAGAGGAGGAGAGAGAAACAAATATCCAACCATTTATGGACTGGTGCGTTAAAAATGAATAAAGCAAACGGCAAGGGAGCTTAGCCTGGCAGCCTCCATTTTATATGTTAAATTTTTCACAAGACGGTTTAATTACAAAAATTAGGAATGGTAATTGCTACATATAAATGTAAAGTGTCTCTCTTGGCCCAGCACAGGGGATAAAAACCCCCAACCAAATCCCAAACTATAATGCCACTCTCTGTTCTCAGGATTCTTAAGTATGCAAATAGTTTTTCCACTTAAAATCTCACAGACACAGATCTGGTCAAAGCAAATTACCCAAACAGTTTGCATTCATCAGAGAGGAAAAGAGATGATAAGGCAGATAAAAAGCAATGAATGTAGACATTTTGAGCAAAAGCCTGCCATTTTACAGAGGAGATTATCTTGCACTCTAATTTTCTAGTTATATAGGTAGCAGAAACTTATTTTCATATTATAAGATAATGTGAGGTAAAATGCCAGATAAAACCTGGCTCCACTGAAGTGAATGACAAGATTTTCATTGACATGAATGGAATAATTTTGTTCCAGGGGGTTTATGCCGTGTGTTGGTTTTTCAGTGGTTTATGTAAAAATACTAGCTTTTTTAACAGACTTCTTTAATGTTCAGTATTATTTGCACAGCCTATGTTCAGCCTGGTCACGTGGAATCAATAATCTCAAAAAAAAAAAAAAATCAGCTAGAGTATCACTTGTAATTCACTTTCACTATATTCATTTTGTGAATAAAATGTTCCCTTTTTTTATATTTTAATTAAGATGGGCATAATGAGTGGAATTAGCACATGGAATGTTACTCCATGAAAAGTTAAATACAACTGATTCTCTAATAAAATACAAAGGTACATAAAACCTTACTCTTGGGATAAATGCTTGTAACCTAATCACATAGATGTCCCCAAAAGCTCCGTTTCTGATTCTATTACAGCCTTTTCCTTACCAAATATCTCACTGCCTAACATTTAGGACCAGGCTTGTGACAGAACCCAGACCTTAATACAAAACTCAGGCAAGCTTTAGATGCCAAACTCCAAAACTGCAATTAAAAATTATCCCTGCTCAGCAGCTGACATGGAGAGCCCCTCACCGATTTGGGGGCTCCTTGCCTAACCCAAAACCTTGCTGAATGTCACAGTTCCTCTGTACATCTTGAACACCCTGCTCTGCACAGTGGGGTGTCGAGCACCCACGTCTGCCCACCTGAGTCCACGAAGTAGGAATGATGGTGCCACGATGCTCTGGTGCAGGTGGGACAATCGCCCCCCAGCATGCAGTGGTCATTTTTAGTAGCTCCGTGACTGCCACCCTAAAATGAGACTGCCAGCGCGGTTGTCAGTTATCTGGGTGAGCCTAAGCAACCTTTGCAATATGTCTTGGGTGAGGATGAATATTCATATTATGAATAACAATACAAATAGATATTTGTAATTTCAGATCAAACAAATCACTCGGGACCATAAGGAGGGACTGCCAGTGTCATTAGTATGTATCACCACCAGCAAAGCCCACCTTACAGCAAACAGTGTAAAAACTGAACTTAATCACAAAGTTCTTATCACTTTAATCTGAAATAGGAACTTAAAACATTAACAGGCATGCAAGAGGTTTTAATAGAATCAGTTTTTAATTGCTTACAGCTTTTTCATCAGCTGCTGAGAATATTAAACCCATCAAACAACAAAATCTTTAACCTGAAGAACACAAAAGATCTAATTTAACTCCACCTGCCTCCCCAGAGCAAGTGCTTACACTACACCACCGAGATCGTTCTGGAGATACCCTTGTAATATCCAGAAAGACAGCGCTTAAAGAAGCGGCATCAGAAACAGCTTCAACTTTAAAGAAAGGAGTTGGAGGAAACACTTCATTAACTAAAGCCATCGGCTGGGGGAGAACTGAAGGGTCCCAGGCCACAGCAGAGGGCAGGTGCCAGGGTAAGGAAGGGGACACCTGTCCCAGGCCTGCGGTGGTTCCTCTGCGCTCCATGATCTGCGTGCAGCGATGCCCACCTGGGTGCTGGAGACCAGGGTAAATAAGACCTCACCTACGCTCACAAATGTCCTGCCAGTCTAGTGAAGAAGGCAGAGGCCGAGCACCACGTAGGTACAGCTTTGCTATTGAGTTTAGGGGGATGAATGTCAGAAAGAATAATTATTACACATCTAAAATCACTAGACTCACTATTTCAGACCATAAGAAATGCCTGCTAAGGTTGCTTGCCACTTTCAGGGACAGGGGAAATGCAGCTGGACCACCAAAATGAATTCTGGTTTTCCGGTTCAGTGCCTGAACTGAAAAAAGAGGGGGAAAATTGTTCCACCTCCGTTTTTAAAAACTTGCCTTTTCTAGCCTGTTTTTAGAAAAACACTTCTAAGTTCAACATTTTGACTCTGAAAATTATTTCAAAATGAGACATCAAGTTATTTACTTTTGAAAACATTGAAAGAATTTCAATTTGTTTTTTAACTTCTTTTTGTCCAAACTTGTCACTAAATTTCACCCAATTTTATAGAAAGTTTGAATTCCTATCCCTAATGTTTTCATCAAGTGGAAGAAAATCTGCATGGCTACAATTCCCAGAAAAAAAAGGGGTGAGACGTGTTTGAGACTGATTTGGGCTGACAGGATTTTGTGGGAACAGGGAATGCTTAAAGTTCTTCTGGATGTGAAGAAGAAATAAGTCTCAATACACGTACATATTCTTGACAAATAGCAAAGTTATAAACTAAGATATCCAAAGATGCCACATATAAAAAAGTAATATATTTTTTTTTTAGCATTGCGGTTCTTCCTCCTCCACCAAATGCCTTCTTGAAAAATTTTAATGATCTAGTAAAGGCTAATACACCAGACAACTGTGTGCAGGATGGGGGAAAAGAGGGTTTCCCAGAACTGTGATTTTCCTTGCGTCACTGCAGTGTTATTCAGTTTAAATGAACAGCAGCCTCATCTAGACAGACAGACTGGCCGGATGTCAAAAATCCAACATAGGCAATTGTGTACTGTAGCAGTTTACACCAAACTGATACTGGTAAGAACTGGCCACTGCCCTGCTTCCCTCACTGTTTGTCCATCAAGCTTCTGGCTGCTACTTTCTCAGATGCCATGAATCCTGCATTTATTCCAGGACAGTGGACCAGCTTCCCACAAAAGGAGAAGGAGAGCCCCAGGTTTCTCTGTGGTTAGGTCATTGTCCTAGGAGATAGGAGCTGAGCATTTCCATCCTCAGCCTGAGGGGCATCTAAATGATACTCTGAACCACCAGCAGATTTTAAGACAACTCAGTTATTAATTGATTTTTAGGTATTTCCATCAGGACTTGAAAGTCTATTGTTAATAAGTACTATAGGCAAGTCCCGGCCGTCTGGAACGAGTTTCAGTGTCTGTGTGTGAAGAAAAGCCCTCCACTTCTCTGGTATTCAGGTTTTGTTAATGCTGGCCAACACTGATGGACTCCCTTTTCAACCTTCTCCATCAGCTTTGACCTTAACAGATCTCCCATTCCAACTGGTTAAAAGAGAAGTCAAATGACAGAAAATGCCTGAGGAAAAGGGGGAGAAAGTAGTAGAGAGGTGAAGTTAATAATGGCACTGTTCTTACCACTACTGTTGTTCTCTGAGCTTTAACAGTGCCTCAGAAGATGCTAAAGAAAAACTAATGCTTCCTTCCCTGAAGGATGTACAGACAAACCAACAGAGAATATATAAGATGCATCAGGAAGAGCAGAGGTGGGGATCGTTAGGATTTGAGTATTTTGATTGCAACTTGGAATGTCCATCCTGAAAGAAGAGACAGGTTTTTGTCCAAACTCAGGACAACTCATGCTGGATATTTTTTTCCTCCCAGATTGAAACTCTAAAAAATACCTGATTTGAAATGTCAAAAATGTTGACATTTCTAACTGAAGGAAGATATTTCCACTGCCTCAAATTCCATTACAAATGCCTTAAAAGCACTTCCTAGTGCATCAGCTCAATCTAAATTGCTTTGTACATGTTGCTCTTTAGGAAAGAGGTTTTGCAAGTCTGCCTCTCTTTCCTCGCAGGGTGCAGGGAGGGAGCAGGAGGAACAAGCGTGCCCAAAGTCATGCAGCTCACGGGGAGATAAACTGAGAAGAGACTTGGTCCTCCAGCAAGCCGATGCGGTAGAGAGCTAGCGGGGACCTGAAGCTTTGCTCCTAAAGGCAATTCACTGCCATGGAAATGTAGGTTTATGTTTTAGAGAAACAAAATGAAACAGAACATTCTACCTAGGGTCAAACAGACTCGAGTTAAAACATTTAGTTAAATTAAAAACATCCACTAATGAAAATCATTCATGTTGTGGAAACACTGTTTTCTATCTACCTACATCTATTTATGTTACTGTTATCCCTTCTAGTCACAATAAGCCAACGTTTAGGATTGGCTGAATTGTTTCCATTAGGTGGTGAAGCTTGTGATTCAAGTCAGATATTTTTTTGCTACAACTCTTTTTGTACACAAAGAATGTACATATCGTTCTGCTTCCCTGAGAACAATAGGAACAGACAAGAAACAGTTCATCTGGGCACACTTCCAAGCTCGCCTTTTCAAACGCCAGTCTGCTCAAAAGAAGCTCGGGCTTGGCTTCTTCTCAGGGCCAATGCTGTTCCGAGTGCTCCTGCCTCTTCTGCTGCAGCTTTTGCCTTTCTGCTTCCAGAGCAAACATCCACAGCTGTGTTCCACCCACTGCCCTTGCTCCGCGTTACCAAACAATGGTAATCCCTTCCCCCTTCCAAAAAAAATCACTACTTTCTTTCAAAGATAGCTTTTCTGCAATATTTCTAACTGTTTTCTGCTTTGGGCACAGACATCTTTTATTTCATTGTTTCCTTTCATAAAGGAGCTGGACTGCATTTTCTGTTCAGTTAAAATTAAGAGAACCAGCGTGCCAAATAGCTTGGCTATGCCTGCCAAAGATAAGCTTGCTAGAAACCATCCCCTTCAATGCCATAGACCTGTTCATTGTCCATGCAGAATACGGAATAGAGATCCCTTGTAGAACACGTCTCTCATTCATCCCCACTTAATTAACAGTGCATAGCTGTTTCTTAGCCCAAATATCCTCTTACCCATGGCACTGTGCCTTGAATCATGTTTCATCTTCTAATGATGCCTATACCAAAATTAATAAATCTAAAAAAAATAAAAAAGAAATGCAGGATGCACAATTCAGGAAGTTTTACCATTGCTTCAGGAAATTATAACAAGAAAAGCCAGCCAGGCAAGGAAAGACAGACGAATTAAGCAGGACAACAGCAGCTTTCTTTCAGAAAGCTTGAGGAAGAGAAAAGATCAATCCACTGCAGTAACTGGTGGTGTTGCCCAGTTACTATGAGGGGTTTTGGAAGTCAGATATTCCAGTGCTGGGAAGGTGAAAAGATGCCCTGGCAGAGTGAAATTAGGAATAGGGAGGATGTAGCCCTAAGAAGACCTGGTGCCCGGCTGGGGTGGGATGGAGAAGCTAATAGCCAGTCTTTCAAGCCAGCTGAGACGCTAAGGTAGTGAAAAAAAGAGCTGGCTTAATAAAAATTTTTAAATTGTGTTCTCTTGTCTTTTGTATTTGTTCCCGTGGCTGCAGATCCCATATTATTTACCCCTTATCTTAATAGAATGAAGTTAAATTACTTTTTTAACTTAACTGTTGTGATAAAGCAGGACCACCCAGGAGCACAGGGTGCTTCATTCACTTGGAGAGTGCGTACATTTCCAAGACTGTGTGCAATGCTCCTGCAAGAACTGAATTGTAGGTTTGCAGAGAAAAAACCTTTGTCATCAAAGTTTGCCAAAGCCCTGCTGGCAAGCATCGGACAAATGAGGGAGGGACAATATTTTAGTGACTACAGTGTTTCCAGACTTTTTGAGAAACTCTGCCAGGGACTGTAGCAGTATGGAGCTTTCTCTCAACAGCTTCTCACCTAAAAAAAGGCGAAGGAATAGGAGAGAGCTCTCCTTTCTCTCCTCTCCATCATGAAGGTCACTCCTACACAGTAGTTAAAACAGCAACCAATGTGTGGGCGGGGGCAGGAGGGTTATTCTGGAAATTGATTGAGGCTCCAGAGACGGAAAAAAAAAAATGTATGGGAGGTGCAGTGGCAGATTCATGGATCTGCTAGGGGGAGGCACTGCCCCACTATCCTGAGTACTGGGGACCAGTGAACCAAATTTAAAGAAAATAACCATTTCCAGCAAAATCCCAAACCACCACGTGAAATAGGAAATGCAAACATCATATACCAGCTATCACAGAGGCAAACAACAGATGTAATCTCATTAATCCCTGATTTGATATTAGGCAAATTAAGAAGCATATTTGTCTTTTCCAAATTTCCATCTAGACTTTGCTAACAAATCCTGTGTTAGCACCAAACGAAAGAGCCAATGATGCCTCAGAATATTTTGACAAGGACAATATTTTCTGGTGGGCAGTAGTGCTGACACCTCCATCAGAATAGGACAGCTCAAAGGCCGCAGCAGTCTCATTGCAATGGAGTCCTTGTTCTGGCCCGTCCAAAAAGATGGCCTTGACCACTCATCCTGTGCCAGTGTGTTGGCACAGGTCTGCAGACCACGCAGAGATTTGATGCAGAGAGAGTGCAAAGAGCACTGTGCCCCGCTGTGCGTGCTCTCCTCCCACGCTGCTCCGGTGCCTGGGCACCCTGGCAGTTTCTAGGTTCAAACACAAATTGCAATAATTAAACCTGCTGTTGCTTTTCTGCTCAAGAAAATAGTTCTTCTCTGTTGTGTTGGCAATAACAGTATCTGGTCTGCTACCCAGCAGTAGTGTAGAACTCAGGCCAAGGCACAGAGCCGTAACACTGCCATCAGTGTTAAATCAATACAGTCAAAGCTGCTTTTGCCCTGACAGTGTGCTATGTATGTCTTTGCCATTTTGTAAGAATTTGTCATTTGCAGTATTGGTGCTATTTCTTCTCATCTTGTAAGCCTTCTTTTTTCTCTCAGCTGCTGCAGAGGGATGTCATATACATGAACAGTTTTCAGATTTGACCACCAGCCTGAGATCTGGCAATTCCGTGCAGTCTTTTCCCCAGTGTTAGCAACAGTATGTGCAGCACTTAATCACATTTTTGGGACAACACCATACTCAGCTTGTTAAAATAAAGTTCATACTATAGAGACAACTGGCTAGACTCTACCCAAACCAATTAAGTAATTCTGTGCATTCCAGCATCTACAAGATACTCTTCTTGGGAATCTATGCTGTAGGTTACTTAGAGAGCTTTCATAAAGACAGTGACTGTCATGAGGGGCAGCCTAGCTATGGTCTAATGTGCAATGTCCTTCAAGCAACGAGAGCCTTTTTGAACGGTTGGAAAAAATTATCGGCTGCAAGAGAGAATATTGCATTCTAGTTAAGGGAGGGAGATGATTCAAAACCATAAAAACCTAAATATTGTTTCTCCCTTATGAAGATGTATAACACTGCTGTGATAAGAATACATGGGAAAACTCCCACAAAATATTTGGGTAAAACATTCACATGAAATGCCGGCAATGTTATGTCAACACTGATGATGATTAAATGACTAATTAATTATTATTATTTGTATTACATCCATATTTGAAGACTTTAATTAAGATCACAGTTCTACTGAGTTCAGTGCTGTACAAATACACCGGAGGAGAAGCTCCATTTCCCCGGTGCATCTACAATCCAAATAGCAAATGCAAAGCAGACAGGGAAAGATATTCAGGAAGTGACTTACCAAAGGGCACATAGCAAGTCACTGTCTGAACTGTGGGGAAAAACCCAACAGCAAAAATAGCCCTAACCCTAGTCTTAGTGCTCTCAGACCACATGGTCTCCATGCAAATCGTGAACCATGTAAGCCCATATGGCTCTGTTTATTCACAAACACTTCCTCCTCATCCTTCTCCTTTTCCACGTCCCTGTCACTATTTAGTTTGTAAGTCAACTGAACTATCCGGACATAATCAGGCATTCTGAAAGGCACAGATATTCTTTGCACATATCACAACATAAACTGGAAGTTTAGCCCTTCACACGCTACATATATTTTTCCTGGGATAATACAGCATGTAAACACACAAACCAAAATCAAAAAACCACCAAAAGGTCAAGTCAAACACCCAAGTGGTCACTGAAAAATATCAAGGGGTGAGACGGCCAAAGATACCTCAAGCAGAAGAGGGTACACTTGCATTGATGTTTGGAGGAAGACAAAAAGGTGCTCTGACAAAAGGAGTTTCCCAGATCCAAGGAGGCACTGAACCTGCCACAAAGTTGGGCTACTGTTCAGAACAAAGAGCAAGACCAGCCAGCCTCAAAACCAGGCTGAGGAACAAACAGTAAGGAGAAAGAGGCACCTCACAACTTTGATAATACAGTAATATAAGCTGGCTTCAGAACAGTTCTATTCCATTTTTAACTGTGCTACCAGAAAGTTGCTTTCAGGTTGTGGAACCTTGCACTGGGTCAGTGGTGCCTGCTCGTCCCAGCTGCAGCATCCTCCTGGCCCAGGAGGACTTGCTGGTCCCACAGCTCCCACGTAATTGGCACATAGCAGCGGCAGCGTGCAGCTGGAGCATAGGACACCACAACAATTTGGCAGCATTTCCACGTTTCTCTGCTTTTTCATGGAAGAGGACAGACACTTTCACTGCAAGGAATACAGAAATCCCTGACAGACACTGGGAGAGGGGAAGATCTACTGGAATACTGGGATGAAAAACCAGCACCTTGTGTAATTACACTTTCCCTGAAGCATTTTTTCAACTTCAATGGAAGAGTAAAACAATTTTGGTTATATACTTTTGGCCAAATACAGAAAATTCAGATTTGGAAATGTTGGCACTGTGACTTGTGTTGCCACTCACCAGTGGGGAAAAGGTTTGCCAGGCTCCGTACAGGGTGGTTTCCCTTCCAGCTGAAACATCCACTACTCCCAGCTTTAATTTGTGTGTCCTACAAAACTCAGCCAGATAGGGGATTCCAGCTCAGAGAGAAAAGTAGACAAACAAGCCACAACTTCCAGGTGGGAATTCCTGGATGCATAATTTTGGTAGTAAGCCAAGATTTTGGTCCAACCAAAACTACAATTCCTAGTTATTTTGAAATTTTGTTCAACTTGGTCCTCAACAACTTCAGTCACCAGAAAGGCACCACTTCGTATCCCTGGTTTGTGTTTCGACATGTTCAGGTTTTCCAAGAAGCCTCAACATTTTAAAGAAAGGTACATATAATGAAAAAGAAAAAAAAAAAGGTCATAATTTTATCATTGACTATCTTATCTGACATCGAAGAATTGTTTCAGGCAAAAATTTTCAACCAGCTTTGTAAAGAATATTTATTACCACTCTGTTATTTGCACTGGTTTATATTTGCACCTGATTGCAGAATTCATGGACCAGCCTCTGCAACTGTATTTAAAGATACTTTAAATATAAAAAAAAGAACC
Source organism: Psophia crepitans (assembly GCA_013399095.1). Classification (NCBI taxonomy): domain Eukaryota; kingdom Metazoa; phylum Chordata; class Aves; order Gruiformes; family Psophiidae; genus Psophia; species Psophia crepitans. The sequence continues at coordinate 275,409 of VWZZ01004296.1, read as the reverse complement.
CCCGAAGAAACAGCACCTCATTCTTCCATTCCCTCCCTGCCTCAGAAATCTTTTTACAGAAAGATCACGTAATAACTGGCAATCAATCCCAACACCAGTTTTATCGCACAGTTACAGCCAAGCTGTACTCAGGACCAGATCAAGGGATAAGAAAAAGGTAATTTTCTGTCACCCTTGTTATCCATCCACATCCCTCACACACTAAAAAGCAAGAAGCTAATTCAGTCATCAGGACAATTTAGAGAAGTTTTTCTGAATTACTTATCTGCCAGGAGCCTCAGAAGGCTGTCCCATCAACGGCAGGCCACCGAAGCAAAGCAGCGATCTGAGCTCATGTCTTCCCATCACAGCATGCCAAACGCAGAAGGAAGAAGGGAAGAACAAGATCTGTACAAGATAACCACAGCTGGTACCAGAAATGTTATAAGATCCTGCAGAAAGGGTCAAAGGTGTGCCTGAAACATCAAAGATGAAACTCCTGTTTCTCTCTGTAATGGGATTTCTGCTACGATGTCTGATCCTCAGATCACTACACTGATATCTTGAGGATAAACAGCAGGACTTAAGCTATTTCTGCATGAAAACAAGTATCTGCAGGTCCAGCTACTACTGCAATTTTCTGTGCAACTAGAGATGCCCCAATATATAAATATGTCAAGGGTGAGTGTCGGGAAGATGGAGCCAGGCTCTTCTCGGTCTCACTAAGTGATAGAACAAGGGGCAACGGGTGCAAATTGGAGCATAGGAGGTTCCGGGTTAACGTAAGGAAAAACTTTTCCACCGTGAGGGTGACAGAGCACTGGAACGGGCTGCCCAGAGAGGTTGTGGAGTCTCCTTCTCTGGAGACATTCAAAACCCGACTGGACATGTTCCTGAGTGATGTGCTCTAGGTGGCCCTGCCTTGGCAGGGGGGGGTTGGACTAGACGATCTTTCGAGGTCCCTTCCAACCCTTGTGATTCTGTGATTCTGTGATTCAAAGACCTCTCATAATGTCACTATTCCCATGATTCCCAGCCTGTGCTGGGATGTCTGAGGTTCCTCCTTGCTGTCCCTAGTAACCGCACATTCTCCTGCTTATTTGTGATGACAGCTAACAGTGGAAGCTTCCTGTGAGATCCCAGAAAGCATGAGGGGACGACACCCGGAAGACAAAGCAGCCACCGCACACTTGCAAGAGAGCGCTGAAGAGCGCAGCAACGCTGCAGATCACAGCACACCACAGAGCTGTCAAAACTGAGCAACCTGGAAGTAGGGCTGATTGCCTCCACAGCCAGAAGGAGGGCTCAAAGCTGAAGAAAGCCATAATTCAAACACCTTGCAAATGTTTTGGTGATCCCACAGACTTTATGCCTATTAACAACACTAGAAGCAGGGAAGATCTCCACTGAATCTGCGGTGGTCTATTCAAGTCCTAGGATGAATACATTAGCTGTAGTCAGTATGACAATTTGGGTAGGAATAGCTAAGCAGCCAGCAGCCAAGATACAGATCCCTTCCTGACCAGCTTCATCGAATACATACAGAATTCTGCAAAGATAAATACGTTAGCAACTTCTCTGGTAAAGGACAAGTACCGATTCAACAGCACCAACTGGCTAATGAGGAACTGAACTAACAGAGCGGGCAAGAGCTCAGCTCCCCCACACTACCTGGATTATACTGACTGTGAAACGAGAGGGGCATATATCCTATTCATGAAGGCGTGCATTAGACCCACTTAGCCTGGCTGCCCAATTTCCATCCCCTCGAACACCACCACCAGACCCCTGGAGATGTTGTACCTGTAACAGATGGAATTGGTCCTAAAATATGCATGATTTTAATCACTGAAATTCCAAGAAAACGTATTATCTAAATTTCTGTGTTGTATACTAAACATCCTTAATTCATCAAAAATACTCCACAAAAAAGCCCGGGAGCAGACTAGGTATTCTAGGTAAGGTTTCAGGTAATCGACCTCCTTTATCACAACTTTAGATTTTGCAAGCATTATTTCATCTTCATTGTGCCTGAAGTTTTCATTCTCCACGATGGTTTGATTCTTTTTGCCAAGCCTCTTCAGCTGCAGAAAGCTTTGATTTGCTTCCAGTTCAGGTTCCCGTCTGCCACTTCTAATCCTCATTTTCATTCTTGCCAGTTAGTCATCTGATCTCTTTGATCCTTTGTAGCAAGCCTTGAACTCTGTTTTTATTCAGATTAGAATCCAGTGTCAAGAAGTAGTGTTTTCTTTTCCCTGTGGTTTTCCAGCTTTTAGCTTGTTTAAGCTTGTTTTCTCCTTCCCAAGTTTTCAGTCGCTTCACCTGCATTTTCTGTGGTTTCTGGCCATATTTCAGACCTACACACAGCATTTGTGACAATCGTTAATCAGCCTCTGCTGGCACAATTGCAACTGATGAACACCTTCCATTTCTTCTCTTTTTCAGTTCCCGAATGTTCATATAGACAGAACAGAGGCGCTGGGAGAGCAGTAAGTTACCCAGCTGTAACAGGTACTCCAAGGACTCTCACAGCTTTGTAGATGCTTAGGACAATGGGGTCTTTCCAAGGCTGATGCTCACTGTGGTGGGTGATGCACCCTGACGATCTCTTGTCATACAGGAAGTTCCTGAAAATCCTTCACAACTCATAGTGGTGTGAACGAGTGTCCAGGCTGGCTGCAGCATCTCAAAGCACCACCACAGGATAAAGGATTACTCCATGTGTGTGCCAGAGTAGATCCCACTGCAGAGGACTGACAAGCACAATTCATCCAGCTCACACAAGGGAGGATGGTGCTTGGCTTAAGCATAGATCATCTGGCTGAAGATGCTGGTGGACAGTAGGATCATTTCCTTGGTGCACAACAATGATTATGAATCCTCGGTAGCCAGAAATGTCATCTGGGTTATCACTCCAGTGGGATCCAACAGAATTTTCCTCAGGGTTTCTTTCCACAAACAGGGAGGAAGACTTTTCAACTGAAGCGAATGAAAAGTGGGGCTGATGAGATAGAGGCTTATGAAGTGACCCAACTGCCACAGGCACCAGTGTTAACTGATGATTCCTTGTAGAGGACACTGTTGGACAAGATGTTAAATCCTCAATTTGGAGGCATCACTGTTCCTTAATTGGTTTATCAGTATGGACAGTGATGCTGGGACTAGTTCCAAGGTTCCCTTCACAACCATCATCCAGCAGTGTATTCTGTATCTCCATGCAAGGAGGGAAAGGCAGGACATTGAGTGTTTAGCTTCAGAGCAATACTATATTCCTAGTTCTCTTTTTGAAGGGTCTCACGTAGATTTTTTTGAACTATGTTTATTTTCCACCAGAGTCTCCCTCATGGAGACTTCAACACCATGAGCTTGTGTATTGGCCTGACATTACCAGCACAGCAACTGTTAGAATTAGATTTTTAAAAATATTGAGATGACTAGTGTTAAGTATTTTAAGCCAAGAATACCCAAACTTTTGCACATGTAGACAGGAGACAGATATGCTGAACAATTCTCTGGGGTCTGACTTTCTCTAAGTAGGACAGACCATGCCTATACATGAATACCAAAGGTTCAGAATTTGGTGTAGAAGCCATGGTGGGTTCAAAACACCAAATCTTACTGGCCAGGGCTGCCTGATACAGTATTTTAAAAAAATATGAATTTCAAATAAGGAGAGAATAAAAGCACTTCATATCTTTTTAAACAGGTTTGACAGGTTTTAAGGTTCTCCAGAGCAGTCATTGGGTTGCATCGTAAAGGACCTGGGGAAGAGCCATGAATTCCGTGTTCTTTATAGCCTCACATGGAGGAATGAAACTCAGGGATTACATACGTGTTCTCAAAAGACCCTGCTGTTCACAAGTCTGATTTCTCATACATTAAGCACACATGTGCCACTGGATTCACACTGATAAGTACTCGAGGAAGACAGTAACCTCCTCAAAACAGAAAACAGAGTCCAAAACCAACTCACACCAGCCAACCTGAGATCTCCCTCATGAAACCGTGAATATTGTGATTTAAAATGCTGGTGACAAATTTTAAGGATGGGTGAGCTACAGTGCTCTCTTATGTACAGCTAAAGAAGAAGTTAAACATCAGGAAATCATTGTAAGGATCCTTCAGAATGGACATTTTTTCCAAGAGGATGAATCTGTCTGTCCAATATACAACTTCTCCTCCAGCCTGTTCTTGTGCCATAGATCTGGGAAAGGCTGGAGCATTGGTATTGACTCCATAGCCTCTTTGCTCCGATATTCTGACCAGCAATGTAAGCAAGCATTGAGTCATTACAGCTTTCACAACACACCCTAGACACTGCAGATGCAAACTCTGATTGGGAAAGAGATGGTGTGTGAAGTTTCCTCAGGAAATACCCTAAGGAGAGGTGGTCTTTTTCCTCTTGCTCTTATCTGTCAGGCATTAACTGCTTCCCTGGTTCCCTCTGGCTGCAGTTTTCTGTTCCTAAGCCTCTTTCTCTTATGAATACATTTCATGCATTTCTTACCTGTCATAGAGCTACTCAGCCATTTGTTGCCATGGTTTCCTTAAATGTTTCCATGTCTCTCCTCTCCTGTTTTCCACAAGGTACAATTCAAAACTTTTGTCAGCCACGATTTTAATTACTGACACAAGCCCACATAAGTTAACTAGAGACCTGTACCTTTAACACCACAATATTCATATTTTATGTTTTGGCTTAGCCATTTTCTAAGATGTAACAGAAAACAATTTTCTTTCTTGTGAAGCATTACTTCACTGCAACTCCTAAACGGCATGGAATAAGACAAATACAAAGAGCAATGCTTACAAACTGAAAAGCCACCTTCACCTAATTCTTAACATGCAGTTTTTCAAACAGCCTGTCTACCTACAGTCTTCCAGGTCCACTGGCTATCTTCACCTCTTCTGAGAGCTCCACGCTGCTTAACAAGGGAGATAAAGTGCTTTGTCAAGGTCACAATTTGTGCCTAAATACGCATGAAAAAATTTAAAGAGTTAAAGATGAGACTAGACAGGAGAAAAGGGGGGAAAGTCCATGTGGCTTTCCTTCCATCTGCTCACACTACGACGCCAAGTTTCCATGCTGATGGCTACAGGACCAGCAGCAACAGCCGCATTTGCTTGAGTTTCTTCATCATTGGACTGCACAGGTATTTAGGTGTACACACAAGCCCTTCTACCAGCCCTTTCTTTCACTGCAATAACCCAATAGCTATTCTTTAAAAACAAGCCAAAACCAACCACAGGCGCATTTATTTGGCTCGTATTACAACCAGAAGTTGCTTCCGATGAGTTAAAAAGCAAAGAATATAAAACACTAGCAGTTCAGCAGTGATATGCAGGCAGGAAATCACGTTAATAGATAATAAAATCTTCTTAAAAGTGACCACAAGAAATACATGTGCATTTTTAATGAAACCGACTCGAACAAGAGGCGCCACACGATGAATGCCCGGAGGGTGTGCGCAGAGGTGCCACCCGGGTGCCTGCACCGCATACCGCCGGCTGCGCTTTGCCCCTCCCTGCCTCCCTGCGTTTCCCATTCATGAATCACCAGCGCTTCTCGCTTAATTTAGCTGCGTGTCCTCATTTTCAGCCTCACACCCCCCCTCCACCCCCCCACCCCCCGCGTCAAATCGCTCCTGCTCAACATTGTACTCCGTAATTTTGCAAGGAAAAACCGGGCGCAGGGCGGCGGAGGCCGTGCGACAGCCGCGCGGTGTGAGTCCCGCTGCACGGAGCCCAGCGCCGC